>NDFZ01001851.1:0-15335 GCA_002192655.3 Mamestra configurata | reverse complement strand
ATAGGTTAGGTTAGGTTATTGTTATGTAATGAATAATTATTAATAAAAAGATTTATAATATAGCATTTCTTTTTATTAATTATTAATATTATTATGATCCCTCCACAATCTCTCAACAAGTGCTCTTTGTAAAACTCTCCCTCGATGGAGATCAGGGTTGACACGACGGATAGGTTCCATTTCCAATAGTCCCTGCGCTGATGCTGCACTAATTTCTCTTTCAATCTGTAACAATAGTCATAATTTAAATTATCGTCATTATCAGCTTAAGAAACATCACACACACACATACATGCACAGGCCTTTCGTCATATGGATGGAGTACAGAGTCCCAATGCGGATTGGCTGACTTCACATGCCTTTGAAATTGTTCTCGGACCTGCAGCTTGATGTTTGCCGATAATGTTGAAAGCACCCCAACCAGACTTAACCTGTCAAGGAGGGCACTCTTTTTTAGGACTTGCACCACACAATTATACTCATAGCTGAATCAATAACTGCCTATTCTCTTCAGCGACTGCATCATGGGAATAAGGTGTGAAGACTTACTTGATGCTGTTGTTGCCTCTCTACAAGGGCTTCCTCAGGTGTGAGAGGTGTAACTGGTAGTCTATTTTTATTTGCAATATTATGCAACACGCAGCAAGCATTGACTATTTTTCCAGCAGTAACTGGATCATAGTGCAGGGCTCGCGCAGCTAGCAGGCACCTAGTAAATAACATTACATTTTATCACCTTGCATCATCATTTATTGTGAATTTATATTATATTTATTGAAATACAAAACCTGAATCGAGCTTTCAGTACTCCAATGCAGCGCTCTACAGTGTTACGGGCAGTAACATGGAGCTGGTAGTAATGGTGTTCAGGCGTGCCCTCTACTGTGTTCAATATTGGGGTCATCATATTCATCCGTAAAGGATATCCACTATCACCTTTAAAAAAATATGTTTACAAATTATGTCAAAACTAAGTTGTTCATCATTGGAAGTCAATATTAATAGATTGTATTACCCAATAAAAACACATGCTCCCCAGCATCACATAACTCTCTCATGTGATTACAAATTGGACTACTCTGCCATATACTAGAGTCATGGGCTGACCCGGGGCTGCTTGCATCCACATACAGGATGTTAAGTTCAGCATCACAAATCTGTAGAAGATAATTGTGAGGTTATGAATGTGGCTTTCAAAATGAATGTTATTGCTTATCGGTATGAATACATTAAGATAATAATAGTCNATTACAAATTGGACTACTCTGCCATATACTAGAGTCATGGGCTGACCCGGGGCTGCTTGCATCCACATACAGGATGTTAAGTTCAGCATCACAAATCTGTAGAAGATAATTGTGAGGTTATGAATGTGGCTTTCAAAATGAATGTTATTGCTTATCGGTATCCGAGCGTATTTTTGGTCATAGTGGCCAATCTCAATGGAGATCATGAGCCACGTATGCAGGAAATAATAATATTATAGTGCACTAGTGTGTGCGCAGAATAAAGATAACTTACAATCATAACATTAAGGGAATGGTATCCTTTTCTATTAAAATATCGCTCCTCATGTTCAACCGGTCTCAGGATGGCTATGTGAGTGCCGTCTATGCAGCCTAAAATACTCCAGGAATCCCAAATTTATAGAACCTATAACAAAATATCACTTAGGTAGGTATAGTAAACACAAATAAGTAAATGAAATTCCCCATAGTAAGATGTCTACTTACTGCGCCTTAATTTTATTTCGGTCTTGAACCTGCTTTGGCCAGATGACATATTGCAGAAGGATGTGGTCGAGTGCCTCAGTTACTTGCCTCACAGCCCTTGAGACAGTGGTCTGAGACACATTGTGAAACACACTCTGGCCAACAAGGGTCTGGTACGAGCCTGTGGCATAGAATGCCAGAGCAATAAGTATCTGCAATCGAAGTTTTACACTACACAACCGTCGCTTAGGTACCTTTACTAAAGAAGAGGCCTATAATCTATACTTACTAATATTATAAAGCTGAAGAGTTTGTTTGTTTGTTTGTTTACTTGAACGCGCTAATCTCAGGAACTACTGGTCCGATTTGAAAAATTCTTTCAGTGTTAGATAGCCCATTTATTGAGGAAGGCTATAGGCTATATATCATCATGCTAAGACCAATAGGAGCGGAGCACCAATGAAGAATGTTTCGAAATCGGGGGATTTTATTTACGCGGACGACGTCGCTGGCGGAAGCTAGTAAAGTATATATACAAAATACAAGAAATATTATAGCACTTTACTAACCTTCAAATTAGGTGATATTGCATCTTTCCTCCGTTGTCGTGATAGCAAAGGTGTGAGCTTAATTGTCAGGGCCCTCACTTCCGCTTTTCCAAGGCGGAATGTTTTAATAAATTCCGCATAGGGTAAATCTTCCACGGCATCCACCGTTTCCCTCATCGAGGCCCGCTTTTTACGGCGCTGAGTCAAAAGGTGACGGCGGCGATCTTGCGCATTAGCTAATGCTAGAATACGCCATCGTAACAATGACCGCAGCATCTTTTCAGTATCTTTTTTAATATTTTTCGTTGAGTGGCTTGTAAAATCCTAAGATTATCTATTGTTGCACAATCGTACTTCAATAGTAAAATTGACACTAAGATTCAATTGAGTGTCGATTGATCTAAATGTCAAACATACGTCAAATAAGTGTAGAATACCGATTAAGTCCACAATCGATTTACAATTGTAACACGATTGAAGAGCAGACTAGCAATTATTCTGATAGCAGTTCAATGGAATGTCACTGGAAAACCATTGGTCTTAAATTAGTAGCGGAATACCAAATGTAGTTAAATCTGCTACTGAGATCCAATTGATATTCAATTGAGCCATTCTTAAATTAGCAGACTTGGGCCCCNTACCGGAGTATATTTCGCTCAGAGCAAATGCCACATCCATCGGATTGCGATGAGTGCAAAGGAGCTCCTGGGTGATGCCAGCCGACATATTTGGACGGGTATACCTTAACTCGAATAGGTTCTCTCTGTCCAAGAATGGTAGCTGGTTTATGTCTCCGATAAGGACAATCTCGCTAGCTCCTGACAACTTTACTGCCATAACTATGGCCCCAAAATGGTTCATAAGAGCCTCGTCTACCGTGAGGCGGTAGCACTTCTCTTGCTTCTTGAACCCGTTGACTAAGATTGAGGACATAGTGCGCACCTTTGTCTTTACTCGGTCTCCTAAGCGGTGCGCAAGCTTCTCTCTGAGATCTTTGGCAGCTTCAGTTGTCGTGGTGGCTACGACGTCCTTCTCCTCATCGAAGTGTTTCACCACCCAGGTTGTCTTGCCGCAACCCGGAACTCCGTTCACCCACCTGATCCTGGGTACCGCCCAATGTTCGTGGATGTCTGAAGTCTCCAGGATGGACTGAGCCATTTCAAGGATCTTGTCATCCAGCATGATTTTGGTACATTTTGCGGTAACCAGTACTGGGTCGGTGTTCGGTGCTCTGAACTTGATTTTGCCTGAACGCTCCGTTTCCTCCTCGTCCAGGGACACGAAGCCACTCTCCGAGCTGAACGCTGCCATGTACGACCCCGTCATTTCTCCTATAATGACCTGAGATTTGACGTTGTCGTACACGGCCGCCCCGGCCTCCTCGAGCAGTACCCCTAGCAGTCCTTCAGTTTTTCTGTGGAAGGTCTGCAGGATCTTTCTGCATGTCATGAGATTGACCTCTCTGGTCGCTCTCACGATTGCTACGTACTCGAGAAAAGCGCTCTTCACGTGGTCCGTAGTGCCTGACTTGACTGCGAGGGTCGGCGGGCTGACTTGCCCTTTGTCGGCTCTTGTTGGCGTGGGCTTCTGCGGTGCTGGTTCTTTCGGTGATTTTAGTGTGTGATTTTAGTGGTTATTTTAGTGTACTATTTGGTTTACTGGTATTTGGTTTAATGTTGAATCAATAAAATAGTTGTTGAGGTGAACTAGGCTGCAATATGAAGGGAAATAAGAGATCTTGCTGAGAGAAAATGTATGGAAAGAGGTTTGTTTTCATACTGGAAGTAGATAATACCTGGATTAAAATGAGGGAATATGTTCCTTTTATCGTTCTTATCCATAGTCTTTTCCGCGTCATGTTTGTCAAGATAGTGGTCCAGGAGATCCGCAAAGGCACAGATTCTTTGCGTTCCGTTAGACTTGCGCGTTGCTTGACACGCTCGAGAATAAGGTCGTGGTGAAACTTGCTAAGATCCACCATATTTCTTTTGATTTCGTTGATGACTACCTCTTTTCCTGCGAGTTTCTGAAAATAAATTATACCGTACCGGTCGAAGTGCTCGATTTACATTTATTTCTTCTAAACTAAAATAAAAGGAACTAATTAATCACTTCAAAGTTACAAACTACTAAATTATACTAGAACACAAAATGTGACGCAGATTTCAAGCACTATTGGCCAGTAATACTTTAGTTTAAGACACCACTGTGATCAGAAGGCAGGTAATTCACAGCTTTGTCTAAGGCTTAGACTCTAAGTAGTCACAGCAACAAAAAACGTTATCAATACATGTAGCAGTATTTGTAGTTATGCTGGTTGGTTCTTTGAACACATTTGACAAATTGAATGATTTAAATAGATTTACTCATCGACTGCTATCTGAATTATTATCTATAATAATAATAATTTAATAATGATTTTTATTACACAAACTTACAATTAGTATCACTATGTTGTTAACAATACATTATTATTTTTTTTATACCAGATTGTAAAGTTACACATAAAATATACACCTCTGACACCCAAGCTAAGATTGAACTTGTGGTATGGGTGTCAGGGCTCTCTAGGTTTACAAAGACAAAAACATTTATGACCGGAGTTTCAGTATACTATACAAATGCAAACAAATTTAGGGCAAAAATTAAATAAAGAAGATATTTTGATAAAAAAGATAATAATTAATTAATTCATGCAAAGTTAAACAACTGTGTAGGTGTTGTGTTTATGTTTTGTGATAAATATGTGAAGGTGTGTGGTGTGTATGTGTGTTGAGGGATAAGTAGGACTGGGGAAAGATAAACAGCTGGAGGGGTATGTAGCTACTACGTATTAGTAATTATTCTTTCAAACTCTTCATAACCAAGTGTTATGATCCATTTGTTGACTTGAGCTTTGCAGTCAGATTTGTTCATTTTGTAAATGTTACATTGTTTGTTGACATAGTTGTAAATACGTCTACCTAGAATTTTAAAATGGCGTTTTGCAAGTTTACTGCTGTGTCTCTCTATGGGACACACGTTCGTGGTCCTACGTTTAGTCAAAAGATCGAGATCAAATTGTAAGAGGGTATGTTTGCGCAACGTACAGTTTAGCACAAAGAGCTGTCGCAATGTTTAAAGGTCATGACCTTGAGAACAGCTCTTTGTGCCCTTTCCAGCTGTATCATACATATCTTTGGAGCGCCACCCCAGACTGTTATGCCAAAAGTTAATATAGACTGGCAAAGCGAAAAGTAGATCATCCGTAATGTGTCTATATCAGCACTGTATCTCAGCCCTTTAAACACTGTAATTAGTTTTCTAACTCTGCCAGACAAGACCCTAACCTGGGCATTCCATGAAATGTGATTATCTATTAGTACGCCCAGGTATTTAACATTATTTGTTCTTGTTAGGGGTAGACAGGGGCAATGGTTCGAGTTATTATTACACGTATGGGCTTTAACTGAAAAAGAGGTGTCAGGTTGCGTGGAAGATTTTAACGAGAAGGTCATATAATTTGTTTTTGCCACATTTAAGGTCAAACAATTCGCTGTAAGCCAAGACATAACAATGCTAAGAACATATTCTGCTCTATTACGGGCTTCATCCCAATTTTCAGCATGTACCAGAAGGGCAGTATCATCTGCATATGTGTAAATAGAACAGTTTGGGAGTGCTAAATCACAGAGGCTATTGACGTACACCAAAAAAAGTGTAGGCCCTAAGATGGAACCTTGCGGCACTCCATTGGACAATTCACTCTCATCACTGACATATGCATCGATTTTAACACACTGCATGCGTTCAGTCAGATAGCTTGCGAAGAAAGCAAGAGCAGGACCTCTAACTCCTATTTGCTCCAACTTTTTTAGAAGGAAAGGGACAGAGACAGTGTCAAATGCCTTGAAAAGGTCCAAGAACATACCCAAACACTTTGACTTCTTATCAAGTGTCTAAACAACATCGTCTATCAGGGCCGAGAACGCGCCGTCACATGACTTCCCCCTACGAAAGCCAAATTGATTGTCGGAAATGATGTTATTTTTTTCCAAAAATGATATAAGACGATTGTTGAGAACCCTCTCGAGTACCTTAGATAATGCCGGCAGGACGGAAATTGGTCTATAATTGTTGACACTGCCTCTGTCACCTGCTTTGTGGATAGGATGCACAACAGCTCTTTTCAAAACTTTCGGGAATACACCCTCTGAGATACAGAGATCACATATGTGACTGACGAGAGGTACAAGAGTTTGTCTGCTCAATTTTAGAAGTTTTGAAGTGATACCATCCCATCCCGGGGCAGAATCAGCACGAAGACCCATAATAATATAATCAATTTCGGCATGGTCGGGAGGGAGCAGGACCATTGAGTTCATCTGTGCAGAATCCTTAACATATGACTCATGTTTCAAATCAGAATTTGCATGCTTAGCCGCAAGCTCTTTGCCAATGTTTGCAAAAAAGTTGTTGACCCCATTCAATGACGCCTTACAGTCGGGGCCGGATATAGACAACAAATTCCTTGCAGAAGATCGAGAGGTTTGTTTGTTTATTATATTGTTGATTACCTTCCAAGTCTTTTTAGGGTTATTTTTGGCCTTTTCCAGTTCATTTTTTTCATAATAACTTTTTAGTCTGTGCAGAAGTTTATTGCAAAAGTTGCGGTAGCGTGAGTAGGTTAATTTTAAAGTGTAATTGTCCGGTGTCTTTTTCAGTTCTCTGTGCATGTTATCCCTATTTTTAATACATCTTAATAGTCCCGGAGTGATCCAGGGCTTTATTATTCTCTGCTTAGAAGGAACGCAGATGGTTTCAGTATTTTTTTGTATTATAGACACAATAGTATTAATGACAAACTCAGTAGCCCAATTAGCATTGCTAGACGACAAAATAATACGAAAATCAGTATTAGCTATTTCCGAGACAACTTTAATCAAATCAACTTTTGAGAGGAATTTAGGCGTGTGACGATTTGTTTTAGTTTTAATACTAACTAGTACAGGGACATGGTCCGTAATATGACTGTCAATGATAAAGGATGTTAGAGATTTTATCACTCTGATCATGACATGATCCAAGCAATTGTTTTCTCGGGTAGGAGACGTGTAGGCAGGCAAGAGTCCGTGAGATGCAGTCAGAATCATGTATTCGTTATGATTTGGATCATTATTTGTTGGTTTAATATTAATGTTCATGTCACCCACCAGAAGTATATTTCTGTGTAAAGATATCGAAGTCAAAACAGTATTGAGACTATTTAAAAAGTTATCTACTTTACGAAAACATGGCGGCCTGTATATACCTACCTATGATTACTATGTCAGNTAATTTAGTTTGTAAGCCCTGGCTGGGGGCCTTAGAGTCATTTAAGGCCACCACAGGATAGTCCGGTTAAGCAGTCACCAGCCCTAGCGTGCTGAACTGCGAGTGGTCGCCAACAAAAAAAAAAAAAAAAAAATAGGCGAGGCAGTCGACCGAAATTATCTGAGTCCATACTACACTGTGTTTTTAAAATTATGTTAATTTGCCAAATGTTTATTAAAGCCATTTTATGAAACCTACTTGTGCAGAATTCAATTATACAGTCCACTCACTACACAGTCAGAATCATGTATTCGTTATAATTTGGATCATTATTTGTTGGGCTAATATTAATGTTCATGTCACCCACCAGAAGTATATTTCTGTGTAAAGATACCGAAGTCAAAACAGTATTGAGACTATTTAAAAAGTTATCTACTTTACGAAAACATGGCGGCCTGTATATACCTATGATTACTATGTCAGAGAGTTTGCAAATAAGGCAATTTGCGTCATCAAACTCTGGCTCTAAAATGTCATGTTGCAACTCTGTAAGAACGAAAATAACTAGACCATCGTTTTTATTCATATTTTTTGTTGTCGAATAGGCTGCGTATCCAGGCAAGATCGGAATATTAATATCTTTGTTCAGCCAACACTCCGAAAATATTATGACGTCACACCTAATTTTTAGGGATGAAAATAATACCATGACGGTGTTGAAATTCTTATTAATACTGCGTATGTTCAGGTGTAACACATTTATAATTTTGTTTGGGTTTCCCGATATCTGATGGCATTTATCCGGGGGACAAATGAAAGATTCATGGGTCCCAAATGTATCCAAATTATTTATAATTTCATTTACGTTATTCATTTTAAATTAATTTAATGAATAGCATCTTAAAGACAACACATTTAACAAAATTTACCTTTAATATGGCATGACAAAACGTTGCCGTTCTGTCACCATAGCACGTGCCGCATGAAAGGCAACGCCGCCCGCCCCCTTTCCCCCTTACCAACTGTACCGCTTATGTTTGTTTATTTTATAAATCAAAGACAGTTGATGAGTTGAATAACTGCTCTCGTCTCGATAGAAAGTGTCTTTGTGTCACTAAAGTGCATATGAAGTGCGTGTTGGTTGTTGTTTGAGAGACTGAATGGTAAGAGCTAGAGCTTGAGATAGAACTTAAAAGAGAGAAGGAGAACTTTAATAAACAAAAGCCAAGTGGTCAATTAGATTACGAAAAGATCCTGAAAAAAGAAATGAGCGTTTATGAGAGCGAAGGAGTGCGAGGTGAACATTTATCAATGGTTTATGAGTATTTAATGACCTTAAAACCGACCAGTGTAGAGGCCGAAAGGGCATTCTCAGCAGCCGGCTACATATGCAGTTCTGTGCGAAGCAGGTTGGGAGATAAGACTATAGATAAAATTTGTTTTCTAAGGTCTTACTTTCAGAGAATTCAAAAAAAGAAGTAGTCTCTTATCGTCAGACTTTAAACTGCTTAATTATTAAGGATTAACGAGCGGAGAGAAGATTATTTCAAAGCTTTTTTTGTTTGATACAAAAATACTATTGAAAATTAAAATAGTGTTATTGTTACGGTCCTTTTTTAAAAGAATGTTAATTAAGTTAATTTTAAAAGAATTTGTGAGACTGATTGCTACTGATTAGCCGTCCTATCATTAAACATAAGCGTAATTAATAAGATAGTGCTTACTTAGAAACATTATCTTAAATGTTATATGAATATAAGGTTATATGTTTGTTATTTAATTTTATGTTGATTATTTTGATCTCAAATTATTAAAAAACCAAAGCAAATTAATATAAGATATCACTAAATGAGTGGAAGATTTCAAAGATTATCGTAAGAAGTACAAATTAATAAAAAAAGTCTTAAAAATGTCGTCTTTTTATTTTCGTTCCACGTTTTGCTGGATCCGCGCTGGATCCAGCTGGATTCAGGTCAATCCAGCAAAAATTCCGCTGGATTGAAAACGCCGCTGGATTGCAATCCCTACTCCCAATACCTGCCGAGAAACACAACATACTCGATGCGGGTGCCTAACAGCATATTGCACATTAAGATGAGTACCATACCTTGAATTATTCAGTAATTTTTGTGAATTGTGAGTGTTAATGTACGTGTGTGAATTGTATACTTGCATGATAAATTGTAGGGTTGTACAACATAGTAGGTTATAGCAAGTGTATGACGGCAACTTTGCAAAAAAGATACAGAAACTTAAAAAACAAGAAATAAGATTAGGTTTACACAATAATATAAAAACTAATGCCACTCGACTTATTAAATTACTCTTTATCATGCAGAATGTTTTGAAAGCTGGTTTCAGAAAGTATAAGTACCGGTTTAACCCCTTCTTTCTTTCGAATAAAAAATTTTCCATTTGCCATCCAACAGTATTGAAAACCGTTGTTTTTGGCAAACTTTCTTGCATCATAGAAAAGCTTTCTGGAAGTTGCTGGGAGACGATCAGCGACATATATAGGGGTGCGTTCACCAGTCAAGCCGGCATGCTCACTGTTTAATTTTTCGGGCAGTGGCTTCCCCTTGTTAAAATTACGTTCGGTACGAAGAACAGTGTTTTTCAGAGAGACTGATTGAAATTCTGCTATTATTTGTTTAGAAGGGCCTTCGTTACCCTGCACTCGATATATGTCTCGAATCTCCTCTGGTTTTACTTGCACTGACAGGGATCTACACACACCAACAATAATCTCTGACAAGTCGCTACCATTTTCTTTTTCCTTTGGTGTTATATTGCGCAGCTCAATCACGGCGGACCTATGATTTTCTTGGATATCTTGAATTTTTCTTTCTAACTGGTTTATATATTTTCTTTGCTCTGAGCGTTCACTTTCCAGGTTTGCCAAACCAGTTTTTATATCCTCGTACTTTGCGTTCATTAATTTTGCCGACTCCTCAATATCAGTCTTGATGCTCTGCAGTTCTTCGTTTTGAGCTCTCAACTCTGTTAATTCCAGGTTTATTTTAGACATAAAATTTTGCAGAATAGTTTCCTGATTTTGATTCCATTTAGTGAGCATTGCACGAATTTCTTCTTTAAAATCATCAAGTTCACTTGTGGGACTAAATTCCAAACATGATCGCTTTGTTGATCTTTGTTGTGTATTTATAAACTCCGATTCACACGGTGGTGTCGCAATATCAGTAATTGATACAGCACGTTGTATCGTAGGTGTGGACTGGCTAGGGGGTGGCGTTCTTTTTGTTTTAGGCATTTCAAAATACTTTCAAAGTATTACAAAGTTTACAATATCTTAACACGCGCAAATAATAAGTTTAGTAACAGCAGGCCAATGTTATAGAAGCTCGTAGCAGTGTAGTGTAAATTCGTAGCTATCGTAGCATCCAAAAGCGTAGCCGATGCGCGACAGCGAACGTAGCGCGCGCTCCGTAGCAACGTAGCACAGGGACACCAATTTGCCGCGATGACGTCAATGTTAATTTGGCGTGGTCGCTGAGCTCGCCGTCCCTGCACTCGCCGTCCGAGGTTCGAATCTCCGGAGGAACAGTCACTTTTCGAGATTTATAAGAACTTGATCCTGACTCACCAAAAGGTCAAACAGCGATATCTGCCCTTGGCTTCGCGATCACACGACGACGACGCGAGAAAGCGAGACTTCCGACACCAACCAATATGTCCGCCACACCTTATGGACACCGCCCCCAAGAAGAAACAGGAGGGTCCGAGTTTCGGAATAATTTAAATAATTATTTAAAAAGAATTTTCAATATTCACAATAGCAACGTAGTAACACGTCCGCTCCGTTCGGCCGCTGGGGAGAGAGGATTGAATATAATATCTAAATTATTAATATTAAAGTAACCCCTAACTATGTCTTGTTTATTATTAGTTGCAAGTTCTGACATCTTCCATTACTGACTCAAATATAGAATAGTTTCGATACTTAGGGGGTCTGTAAACGCACACTATGATATGCTTATCCAGCACAACACAAGACAGTTCAATGTTATGTTCCACCGACAATCCAACAATGTCTTTACGCGTTTTAAATTTAATACAGTTTTTAATCAATATTAGTTAACCACCACGCAGCATTGATTTCCATTTAAAACGACTGCCCATTCTATAATTGTCATAATTAATTAACATTTCAGAATCCTTTAACCAATGTTCAGTTATACAAATAATATCGAACATAGTTTTTTCTACAAATAATTATATTTCCAACTGTTTTGAAGCAAAGCCTTGAATATTTTGCAGGAATAAGTTAAAGGATTTATAGTTCACCGCGCAGTTGCTTCGTTTGGCGTTAGGTTTGTACATACATACAAATAATGATAAACGAAAGACTAGAGATAGAATAATTATTTATTTGATAATCATTCGGGAGTACCTACGCTAGGCGGGCATATAACTTACCATACAATGTTTTTCATTTACAGGGACCATTTTGTGATTGACTAAAGTAAAATAAAAACACATTATCAAGCGAACGCGTTAGGGTTGTACAAAGATGACAAAAATAAAAAAATAAAAACTTGAAATAAATACCTATATACAGGGTTATTTGTAAAACACTGGCAACCTCTCAGGACTATGTTACTAACATCATAAACAACAACTTTTGTTCCATGACTTTTAAAAATGTATATTGTTTTAGTTCATCAGAATTTCATACAAAAATAAAAATATTTAAATTGAACGTTCTAAATATTACGAAGTCTTTGCGAGCAAGCGATAGTACAATAGCGAAGAGGAGCGGGATCGGGCTGCAGGGGTGCTTGATGCTCTTGCGTTGCGTCATACATACGTATGTAGGTATAGCAAAATACAGAGTTGAAATGTGCTAGACAGAACAACGAAATCTTGAAAGTTTGTTTTTGGTAAATTAATTATGTTTTGTAAAAAGTCATAGAACAAAAGTTGTTGTTTATGATGTTAGTAATTAAGTCCTGCAAGGTTGTTAGTGTTTTACAAATAACCCTGTATATTTGAGAATATTTGAGTTTAAAAAAATGATATACAGCAATATCAACAAAACACAACACACAAACAACCATTCATATAGACAACGACAAAGGTGGAGGAAAATCCATGAATTTCAATTTGTACAAAAAATTGTATATGATATATTGTAAATTGTACCTACTTGCAGGCCTAGTCAAAACATGGTCAAAATTATCTAGGAATAATTTTTACTAATTTATTCTTCCTAGGGTTCTCCATCCTCTGCATAATAATTTCTAAAATATATATATTTTTTAGTTTGTTTCTAAATACAGTATACAGGGTGCTTTCAAATTAGAGACTGTACAATGATAAGAATTTACTGTTATCTAATTCACCATTGAACAAAAAAATGAACGAGCCTCTCTGGTAATACTGGTGCAGACATCAACACATTATGCTACACCAGTCTGTAATTTTTTTTTACATTTTTATTTGCTACTTTCTCGTAAAGAGTTAGGTTCAAGGCTAATTGGCATTTGTCAGTTTAGGTAACTTGATGTGCGTTCGTTTATACAAAAGATTGACGTAAACCTTTTATAAGTTCACGTGGATGAAGTCGCGGGCATAACCTAATTCATAAATAAAAATACTAATTGTTTTTTTCCAGTTCTACTATTGAACATCCATCATCATCCGATTGCCACATTTTACAAGCAAATCAAATACCATTTCAAGAAGAAGACAAGTAATTTTGCGAATTTCGTATTGTTGTTTTATTTCCGTGTGATTAACACATTATCTTGTTTTTTTTATGGCTTCGCGTGGATGTGCACTTCTTATCTATCTTGATTTAGATGAACCAGCGATATCTACAATTTTAACACCAGAAACAAGCACAAACTACATGCTCCTTCCCACCGTCTCCGTAAGATCCAGGGCTCGTTTGTGGGGCTCGGAATCCGTTTTTACAAAAAACTACCCCTTTCTTTTCTTGCCTTTTAATGCATTTAAAACTAGAGTTAAATCTAACCTTTGTTCTAGGGCATACTATTCTATCAATGACTATTTAGACGATAAGAATTGTTGGTCGCAGAGTTGAACGCAAGATATTTGTTATACTTAATGTTCTTTCTATATGATTTAGCTCATAACAGGTTATATTAGTTCATATCGATGGCAGCAAAGTAGAAACGGACATCTACAAAATCGCAATTTTCCAGGATAGCTGATTTAGTAAAAAATAGTGGCCATTTTGACAGTTATTGACCGATTAACATGAAATTTTCTATGATGCATTAAAATAACCTTCTTTATAAATTGTGTATTAAGTTTTATCGCTATATCGTTGTTTTTCTGAAATAATGTAGATGTCTTTTTTTACTCTGAAAAAACTTGAACGTAGAAGAAGACATCTGCCTGTTATCCGTTTATACGTTGTAATAAAAAAGCGCCCATTTCGTTTAAAATATCGAATAAACTAAGATAATAATCTCCAGTAATACTTTCAAGGATATCTAAAGAAAATCTAAGCAACGTGCAAATAGTATTCCTCTTTTTTTGACCAAATTTTGTAGATGTCTTTATTTACATCGCATTTAACATTTTGTTATTATCAATAAATGAGTTATTTACCACTGAACTCCATCAATGTCTATCAGTTAAACTCATTTATTTAGTTCCCAAACCACGTAAAATGTATATTTTTAAAATAAACATTTTAAATATGTTATTATGTTTTATTTATTATCAAGAGCAACATTGACAACGGGGTATTTTACTAAAAAAAGTCCTATTAAGTCAAAATTAAAAAAGAAACAAAATAAAATAAAATATTTTAAACTTAGCAAAATCAACACTATAATTATTCTTATTACTTCTAGTAGGAAAAAAAAGAGATCAAAACGTTAATGATTAGGCACGAAAAACGAAGTAATTCTTCGAATTCAGCGCCATCAGCAGCTTCTGAGTCTTCCATGGCGCTGCTACGCTTAATATTTTTATAAAAGTCATGGTATCTTGGTGGGATTAAATTTTGTTGACACAAAGACATAAAGTCCTTGTATTTAGCTGTAGTAATGGGTAAAGTTTCACCATAAACTTTTCCAAGTTCTTGAGCATTATTGCCTTGTAAAACTCGTCTGCTTGTCCTCTTGGAACTGATAATACACATGGCTGATCTCTCATTCAAATCGTATTTATAAAATATTTTATCGGGTTGTCTGTGTTCCACCACTATTTCGCGCACTTGATTCCATTTTACTTTGTCCCCATCTTCATTTTTTACCCATTTGTGATGACTAAGAGTAGACTTAAAATCCAAGATATCATTTTGATTTATCTCCACAACTTCATAGGGTTGATCCTTTGTTTTACTCCAGCGTACACAGGTATACCACTCTTGCGGCGAAAAAATCATTTTATTTTTGGAGGTTCGTTCGATTAATGCATGTACGCTATCATCTTCTTGCTGCGTATAACCCTTTTCTAAAAATCTATGACAAATGCGAACACCAAAATTTTTAGCAACATGTAAATACATAGCAAAAACGATACGGTTCCGGTTTTGGCCTCCGCAATTATCCGACCATAAGCGTATATCCTTTACTTCCTCTTGGCTTTTTCTCTTTATGTAGTTGTATAGGCAACTGGATACTTCATTTGACCCCCTTCTAGCTGTTGTCTCATCCCACATGTAGCAAATGGCTTTTTTTAGACCCATGTCAAAGACGGTAAAGTTATAAACAAGTTGTTTATGAGGAGAGTTTAAGATTTTTTGAAAATCAAATGTTGCAGCTGCGATATTTGAGGGACTGTT
>NDFZ01001850.1:0-15332 GCA_002192655.3 Mamestra configurata | reverse complement strand
ATGTAAAATTAATTCCTGCTCGTACAATTAATTTGATTTATAAATAAATTGCTATAAAAAAAACAAGCTTTTCCATTTATCGATTTACAAGAAAAACCTAGTGAAAATTTCAGTGTTAAGTATTGTTTATTACTGTACATTTTATTATTTTACATTTGTTAATGGAAAACGACTGAAGGTCATCAATTTTATACTAAATAATACCAAAGTAAAAAAACAATTTAATCTAAGCTTGCAAAACTGGTCTCTCATTCTTCCCTTCCAAGTTCTGGTTGGTCAGAGCATAGCCTGTTCCACCTCTCTGTACCATTATGATGTCTTTCTCCTTGAGCTTGTCACCAGTNTTGGTCAGAGCATAGCCTGTTCCACCTCTCTGTACCATTATGATGTCTTTCTCCTTGAGCTTGTCACCAGTGAGGGGATGCAGCCAATCCTTCTTGATGATCTTCTCAACACATTCCATGGTGACTACATGGCCGGTTGTCCTGAAGATGATAATTTTATGAAAAAAAAAACATGAGGAAAAAATTTGAAAGAAGAACTGTTTTTTGTGCTAAGTATGAACCATACCAGTATACTATAAAAAAAAACAAAAGAAGTGACTTATACAGGTTGCTAAAATATTAATTGCTCTACATAATGCTTGAACTCATGTGCTACAGAGCCATAGAGCTAGTGAGAACAAGATATGAATCAGAATGACTTGAATTTAAGAAGCATCAACACTAAACAAATGTTGGCCTTCTTAATAATTAAATTTGCCACAAATAAAGTAATAACATAGCAAAATCATCAAGTGTTGAAAGATTGCCAGTTTAACTAGCCAAATTCATAACAATTAAACCTTAATATTCACCTGATAACAGCACAAGGAACAGCATTACTCAATATATCATGAGTGACTGGACACATGTATCTGTTCTCCTTAGCTATCAAGGACTTCTTATCATCTGGGTCATTCACTAGTGTCCATTTAACTTCAATTAGGTCCTTCATTTTCAATGGCTTTCCACTAATTGGGCAGCACACTGTAGGATCAGGCTTCCCCATTTTGGAAATTTTAGCATCAGGCAACTGAGAAGGCACCCAAAAACTTGGCAGTTCCTTGGATTTGCCATTTGCAAGGTTTGATATTGATGATGACGAAGATGCCCCACCATCGGCCTGTTGTTTACTGGAGATATTCTTCTCCCGGTTCATGAATTTAATCAGGTTCGCTTCTTTCTCAGCTGCTGCCAGCTCTGCCATTTCTGACTCCTCTTTCTTCAACTGTTTCTCATACTTCTTCAACTTACGTGTGTATTCGTTCTTCTTCGTGATTATGTATTCCAATATAGCTTCTTTATCAAACAAGTATCCTTCTTTAGTTATCACAGGGTTCCTACAAGGCTGTAAAGTAAGACTACAGCAATCAAAGCTCTTCACAGAATCCTTCCCAAGTCTTTCGTTTTGTGTGCCGTAACCAGATGCGGCAGCATCTTTTTTCTTTTCATGGTATGTGTATACGGCACCAGCTGTACAATTTCTTGCGTGTCGAGTCATTAATAAGTCGCTGTGTTTGGTAAAATGAAAATATTGTGCTCAATTTCAGTGACAAACAAACGTCAACGTCAGATTACTTACAAAAGAATTACAAAAAAAATACGGAACGAATGAATGACTTCAATGACAGAAATAAGCTGAGGCAACCAAAGACAACAATTTTCAAAAAAAAAAACTGACTGGCTGCAGATCGAAGATTTATGTCATCGGAAAATGGTAAACGCCGTGAGATTGTAAAATATCACGAAAAATTAAAAACATTTTTTTTTTCTAAATAAGACACGGATATATTGGAAACTATTGAATTTGGATGGGATTAATTGTATACAAAACGATTTTTTCGTAATATATCGAGAAATTATGATCTAATCAAGATTTATTACAATCTTACGGAGCCTGCAATTTTAGAAAGATCTAAATTCATGCTGCAGATCATCCACCTGCACATTTTTTGTTAAATATTTTATACTTTTTATCACTGCGGCAACCCTGTTCCTATTCTGCCATAACGGAGAAATAAGTTATCAGACAGATAAAGAAAAAACAAACGTCAACTCATCGAACGTCTACGTCTTGTTTACATTTTATTTCCATCCGTAGTTTCTCGAGTTTCTCTTTCGCGATAGGTGTCTTTTTGAGGGCAGTTCGATATAATACTAACATACGATAAAACCTATCTGTGATTACAGCAATCTAATCTGTTAGATTTAATTATAATTCACTCGCAGTGATAAAGTTTTTGAGTGTGTCGACCTAATTCATATTAGCATATTGGACACATCGTTTGGTGTGTAATAAATTAGTTGTGTTTTCAGTTTCGTGGTGATTATTTTAAGTGAATAATGAACTTATCGTTCGCGGGTTGTGGTTTCCTTGGTATCTACCATGTTGGTGTTGCAGTGTGTTTTAAAAAGTACGCGCCTCATCTATTGTTAGGCAAGATTTCTGGCGCCTCTTTTGGCGCCCTATCAGCTTGCTGCCTGCTCTGTGACCTGCCCATTGGTAATATCATGCTTTACTAATTAATATTCTAGTATATATTCATTCATTCATATATCTATAATCTGTATCTTTATAATATTTATTAATAAGAAGTTTTTATATTTATTTTACCTAAAAATATAATGTTTGCATAAATCTGAAAATATTTAGGATAACTGAATATAAGAGTATGTCTCTGTAACATTAAATGCATCACTATATCCTTAAAAAGACACAATTCAATTATTAAAGAAGAAAAAAACAAAGTACAGCAAAATATATGTAGTCTATATTAGTTTTGTACATTCAACTAAGTAGATATTGAATTAGTCATCATAATAATTATTGTAAATGAAGATGATGAGACAAGGCCACAATGCTAACTAGTAATCTTATACTCGGAACTTTGTTTACAAATTATGCATCTACCTAAAGGGAGCAAAACATAGAATTTCAACATGCACAAATATCAAATTTATTGTCATTACAATAAATTTGATATTTGTGCATGTTGAAATTCTATGTTTACTCAGTAGCCATTNTTATGCATCTACCTAAAGGGAGCAAAACATAGAATTTCAACATGCACAAATATCAAATTTATTGTAATGGCTACTGAGTTTATTTTAGAGAGACAAAACCTTGTGAAAATGGCATGTATGTACAACAATTTTCATTGCAAAGGAAACTGAACTTTGTGTTAAGAAAATTGGATTCTTTATCCCAAAATGCAATTGCTCTTTATACCACACATTTATACATTTATCTACGTACATATAAAATGTCACACTCCATTGATGTCAATATTTACTGTTGGGTAATTATTAAGCAATATTATCTTTATCACATTGATGAGTAATTAAATTGATTTAAAGCTTTCTCTTGAGATGCAAGCACTTAGGTTTACAAATTGTGTCTTTATTATTTTTAAAAATTCACATTTCATGCTTTTTGGATTTTTTAAAACTATTGCTGTTTCTACATTTTCTTTGCAATTGGATAAAAAAAACTGTAACATTGAAATAGGCAGGCAATTCTGAAGGGTACAATGGACTGTTATAAGCCCCCCTTGTTCAAATGAAACTGCATACTTTGCTAAGCCTGTCATAGTTTTACCTGTCTTGGCCATACAAGTATAAATAGAAACTTATTGGAATAACAAGTTTTAGGAAGAATATCTCATTCTAACTATGGAACAGTGCCAGAATGTTGAGTTCTATTATTATTTAATTACTGTGATCTTGAAACATCAAGCTATTCTGATATATAATTAATATGAAAAGGTACTTACTTATGGTAATAAAAATTAAAATTCTGTAAACAACTTTGAAGAAAGTAGCAAAAAATCCACAATTCTTATTTGTCCTTATGACCATTATTACATTCACAAACTGACACTACTAGGTAGCATAGACATGGAAATTGAAAAAAAAAACTCTTTTTTCTTAAAGGGTCATAGACTAAAAACAACTTACTGCCCTATTAGGCACCTTAACAAATTTTGCATTAATTTTACACATTTCCTAAATTTTCTTATTATTCGCAAACAATAATCTTAACAGCTGATGTCCTTATATTTACATATTTGCAGGTTGTTGACATTTGCTGATAAGTACTTCACCTAATTAGCCTCAGATTTGCTGATAATACAATATTAGTTACGTTGTTTCCATGCGCGAAACGGATTGTCGTTCTCAATCGTTCGAATTTTGAAAATCTCGCGCCCGGTATAATTTTTCTTCGCAATGTTTCGCGCCATCTCGTTTCAACACGAGAAGATGCTCCTACACCTGGAGCATTCGCTTGTAATGTAACATTACAGAGTCGAGCATTACATCACTCAGTGAGTGAGGAGAACCAAGCATTACTGTGCGCAATCTGTAAAATTTTGCTATAACTCTTGTAACATCAATGCAAATCAGACATTGTGAAATCAACTAATTCAGCTACAGGCAAAGTCTTAAAATCGAATTTGAATTGTTACATTACAAGCGAATGCTCGTCAGTTAGAGGCAGTATTGTAATTTAAAAGAATCGACTCTCAAATGTTATATTACAGGCGATTGCTCACGATGAGGGGCACCTTTGCAGGATTTAATCGCGCTACGTATGTTACCCGCCTAAGTCCCTAATGTCTCGAATGTACTTTCTTTCTCCTAGGTGAGATCACAACAGATGTGTTAAGGGTAGTGAGCGAGGCGAGGGCTGGCTCCCTCGGGCCTTTCAGCCCTTCCTTCAACATTCAGAATGTCCTCCTCGAGGGCATGCAGAAGTATCTGCCACATGATGTGCACAAAATCGTCAGTGGCAAGCTCCACATTTCCCTCACGAGGGTCTACGATGGGAAAAACGTCATTGTCTCTGAATTCCCCACGAGGGAAGACCTACTACAGGTGAGCATTAGTAATTTTCATACTTTTTATCTTCAAATCGTTCAGCGCAAACACTCTTATTTGTCACCGCCACCACCAGTTTTTAACCAGTTTAGAACGTAATTTGGTTTTCGCGCGCGGAATTCTAACTATGATGTCATGTTATGGCATCACGTTTGCAACAACATACTTCCTAAACAATATATTTTAAGACGCGCGGTTTCTTCATGCAAAGGTAATCTGCATTTATCCAAATGTATGTCAAGTTATTGCTTGGATAATAATACTTTACGTAAACTTACATAACTTTCGGAAAGAACGGTGGTCGTATTTTCGTCATCGGACATAAACTGCTCTAAAATTGGTCGAGCGGTTCTCGATTAAGATTCGAATCAACCTACTCGTAAGAAAAACAGTACTTTATTATTTGATGTCAAAACAACATAATTTAAACCAAATATTTCAAATCCATTTGGACCGCAGAAATTTTTCTCCGTGTCTTAAAACTGCCAAGGAGTGTAACAAATACTTTTCCAGTAAAATAATGCTGATTTAAGCTCAATTGACCGAAACATCAGCAAGGCAACCTAAGATCTAGCGCTAATTTTTAATGAAATTCTTTTTTTTCCTAGGCGCTGTTAGCGTCATGTTTCGTGCCAGTATTCTCCGGGCTGCTGCCCCCTCGGTTCCATGGCATCAGGTACATGGACGGAGGCTTCAGCGACAACCTGCCCGTATTGGATGAGAACACAATTACTGTCAGCCCCTTCTGTGGTGAAAGCGACATATGCCCAAGGGACTTGAGCTCACAGTTGTTCCACGTAAGTATGAATTTATTAGTGGATAATAAATAGATTGTATGGTCATTTCCAGCGGATGGATGGATGATGTAAGATTTATCTATAGCGTTTATTACAGTAGCGTCTTTGAGCTTATTTTCTACTGTATTGTGATCTATGGGGCGAATATTTAACAGCATTTATTTACGCGCGAAAAAAGTATTTACCACTTTCTGGCTTCGTTTTCGACGATATTATTATAACTAGATTTTCTAGTAATATTGTAATTCATTCATGCTCGTTATCACATTCAATGTACCGGGTACATGACTTGAATAAAACAATAAGCTATTGTACTACTCGTCCTCAAATCTTATTAACCTCAAGTCATTGCTATCTAGCTTTTGTACCTCAAAATGTAAAATGCGTGAAATAATTTGGAATGAATTTATTTAGATCGAGACGCAACTAAATAAACACAGTTTTTACAGACCCACTATTCGTTTCTGCACTGAGAAGGTGTTTTTCCTCATAAAATGGATATAACATTACGTTGTAAACTTGTATAAATCATAAAAGTGTTACAATAAATAGTTACGTGACTTATCAGTCACGTAACGCAGTGTGAAGCACTCGACCTTCTGGCTCAAATTCACGGTTTTCGATGACTGCAGTTGAATAAATATTTTTATGTGGAAAGCAAATACATACAGCAATATTTTGCTTAGCGAAATCATCCATACTCTTCTCACCCTTCTAGCACCTTTAGCGCTGTCCCGAATTATCGATATGTCAAGGAGGTGACATGGACAAAAAAAAACACCAACTTAAAAATAATCAATACAATTAATTAATGTGTGAATAGGATGGATTATAGTCAAGAACTAACATTGTATTAAAACTACATATATTCTTTTCGGAACTAATTCTAGAAAAGGCAGATCTTTAAACTCTTGCTTCTCAACAGGTAAATCTGGCAAACACAAGTATAGAACTTTCAAAGCAGAACATGAACCGATTCGCGCGCATTCTCTTCCCGCCAAAACCCGAAGTTCTAAGCAATATGTGCAAGCAAGGCTTCGACGACGCGCTCCGGTTCTTGCAGAGAAACAACATGATATCTTGTACAAGGTGTCTAGCAGTCCAGTCGACTTTCCAACTGCAAGATGTGCTAGATGATACGACGTATGAATACGATCCAGATTGTGAAGAATGCAAGACTCATAGACAGGTAAAGGGGGAAAATAGCGTAAATAAGTCTATAATCCCTTAATAGCCTGCGTTTATCGGAATTAAATGAAAAGATAGTAATTGATTTATATACTCGTGCCTACCCAATGAGCTTAACTATGCAAATTGGATAGTTTGATAAACTTGTAATCACTTATTTTATCTAATGAATTTGCCTATTGGCGAATAATGTGACGCCCATTTTTACACCAAAGGCTAACAAAAATTCCAGATATTCTGCGGTTCTTCAATTTCCAGATATTTCAAATCTGGTGTTCCATTCCATCTGAGTTTCAAAACGGTTTCCACACATTCACTAAAACTTTATTTCATTTTTAGGACGCCTTAGTAGATGACCTTCCAGACACTGTGATGACGATATTCCAGAACGCCATAGACTCTGCAAACAATGGACTCGTCAACTGGGTGATGAGACAGAGGGCCATGAGATATCTAACACTCCTCACGTTACCCTACAGAGTGCCTATTGACATTATGTATGCTTCATTTACCAAGTGAGTATATTGTTTAAAGTATTTTTGTAAGCGGCTATGAGTTAGAACCTCAATGGTTTAACTTTTGTAATCTTGGTCGGTTTATCAGTGTGTTGTCTTAGTTTTTACTGTTTTGGCCTATGTTAAATATTGCAGTTCTAACCAAGCTTTTCAGTATTAGAAAAGTAGGGTCTTCTAAAGCCGGATCCACACGCCAAGCACTTGCCGTAAACTTCAAGCTCATTTTCCAACAAACGTGTGGACGCGTCGCAAGCGCTTGCGCTTTTTCTTTTATTTGCATAATAAAAATACGTTAAACCGAACGTTCTATCCGACACTAGCCCGATGTCCGATGCTTGCCTGTCCAACAAATATTAACGCTTTTTTTTTTGTGAGTGGCGTCTAGCATTTCAACCTATGAGGTTGTCGACTGCTTAACCGGGCTTGCCTGTGGTGGCCTTAATATAATATTAAAGCCTCCAGCCAAGGCTTCTAAAAAACTTACATACTAAGCGACTACACGCTAAGGGCACCCCCTGTGGGGTACGGGCCTCGACTTAGGGCGTCTCTGGGGGGAGGACAGCTAAGGACGGGCTGCATCGAACTAGAAATATTAACGCTCGCGCCAGCGTGTGTATGGTGATGTTTGATCAAAATTTGTTTAGCCAAACCTTTGTGGAGGTTGGAAGTTTGCGGCAAGAGTCAAACGTGTGGCTCAAGGCAGCACAAGATTTACGCGCTTTGATTTGTTTCTCAATTACTTTTCAATTAACAACCTCACCATCCTGCCATTTAATCATAACCACAAGTTGAAGTATGGGCAGCGCATTTACCTTATTAATTCATCCCTTCTCCAAAGAAAGAGAAAGTTGTGCTTTCCGGTCGAAACGTCCACGTTTTAGTTGACTGCCCTTATAAGTAGGTACGTAACTCTTTACTTGATCAAGTTTCTTTTACATGAGCTGCTACTCTCTACGTAAGCATGTAACTTGAACTATAGTCGATCCGTTACAGATTGAAGAGTTTTATGAGGTGTTCCAATGTTGCTTATAGTAAAATTTATAAAAATGACAGATTGGCAATATGGCAGGGTCTATGCTGTTTAATATGTTAACGAAACCGTTTAATCTTAAGCGAAACATCTAAAATGGGGTTGTTTTGGGATCTGTTCAATACCAAAATGAATACAATCGATACGAAGGAGACACTAACGAAAAAGAGCGTCTTATTAACTTTAACATTATTTATTATAGCTACTAAAATAACAAACAATATGACGTATGTACTCGTATAATGTAATAAAACGCAAATGTTTAAAATAAACATACTTGAACCTAATACTAATACAATGGCGTTTAAATAAACGTAATAAAATGTATGATAATGAAGGCAGTCTCCTCCCCCCGCGTCGACATTTCGACTTGATAACAATTTTTGAACAATGTATTAGAAATATTAAATTAAGTATGAGTTTATCACACAGAGCATCATTAGTTTACTTACCTAACAACTTAATATTATTATTTACTGGTAGCAGACCCGCGGTTTCACCCGCGTAAGTCTCGATCCCGTGGGAATATCGGTATAAAAAGTATCCTATGTGTTATTCCAGACTACAATCTACCTACCTCTGTGCCAAATTTCATCAAGATCCGTTTAGCCGTTCTGACGTGAAAGAGTAACAAGCATCCATCCATCCATCTATACTTACAAACTTTCGCGTTCATAATATTAGTAGGATTCGTTTTGAATGAAATAGCCAAGATATTTCAACTTAAATGGTCAATTAAAATCCAAATTAATGTCTGCCTGTAGGTATGTTCATATTAAATGGTTTGTGTGAATCAATGGCGCAATTATAATTTGTAGATAAAATTATTTAGATGCTTTGTTTGTGCGCAATAACTTTTGTAGGTAAGTTGATGTACCTACTGGTGTTTCAACAGCTGTCAAACTTTTGTTTCAACATAACTTTAACTGATAATAAAGTTCCGAAGTTAAAAATATCCATCTAAATCAGTTGAAAATCCATTTATTTTGAATATTATACAGACTGTTGAACAAAAGCAGGAAGTTTTTAAAATACTAAGTACTACTATTTATTAACTATGCAGCACAGTTTAAATCGCAGTTATCATAGATGTGTTCACTTTAGCATATTATTCTATTTTAATATGCCATTGTTACCACATTCACGTCAAGGACAATGAGTAAGGAAATACTATAATATGATAATAATATTGTGATATAATTACTTATAAATAGAGTTTTCTAAAAAACTAACTAAAAAACCGGCCAAGTGCGAGTCGGACTCTCGAAACCGAAAAAAACACGTTGCTTGTATGGAAGTCCCCTTTAATTATTATTTTTTTATTTGTATTTACAGCGTCAATAGAAATACACTCTGTGAAATTTGCCCGCTGACAGACAGACGGACGGACAGCGGAGGCTTAGTAATAGGGTTCCGTTGGTTACCCTTCGGGTACGGACCCCTAAAACGCACAAACCGAATTTTATACATCTTTGGGAGGCTTTAGGGTAAAACAAAAAACCCAAAAAAAGCTGCCTATACTTTAACGTTGCCAAATACAACAACGACGGTGGTACAGACCCTGTTGACCAAAAGAACAAATACGTACCATACCTAGTTTAGCGCGCCCTCTGCATAAAAGTCAAAGTCAAAGTCAAAACGTTTATTTCAATTAGGCCATTAAACGGCACTTTTGAACGTCATCATTTACAGTTCAGTAAAACAATAATATTTCACTAATAAAGTGACTCTACTGTCCATTCGGAAAGGATAAGATCGTAATGTCTTGTTATGTATCTTATGCTGACCCAGTAAATATGTCCTTCACTGTCCTTGTGTACTAGTTTGTTGCCAAAGTTAAGTCCCAAGCCAAATGTAAATTATAAGACGAGACATTTTGAGACTTCCATGGTACGCACAGCTAAGGAGTAGAATTCCCTGCCGGAATCTGTGTTTTCCAATGGGCACACCCTGGGGGTCTTTTAGTCAACATTGAATAGGTCACTTCTAGGCAAGTGTGNGATCGTAATGTCTTGTTATGTATCTTATGCTGACCCAGTAAATATGTCCTTCACTGTCCTTGTGTACTAGTTTGTTGCCAAAGTTAAGTCCCAAGCCAAATGTAAATTATAAGACGAGACATTTTGAGACTTCCATGGTACGCACAGCTAAGGAGTAGAATTCCCTGCCGGAATCTGTGTTTTCCAATGGGCACACCCTGGGGGTCTCCATCGTCGACCACATCATCGCTTCCCATCAGGTGTGATTGTGGTCAAACGTGAGAAGAAAAAAAAAGATGCGGGGCAGTCTTTGGGGACTGCCTATAGAAGTGAACACTAAGCAAAAGCTAAAGCGTTCGGTGACGACGATGCGAGTTCCATGATTTTTGTTCACCCAAAAAGTAAACAAATATACACAGTACACATATAGCTCATGGAAAGCGTTTGGTGACGATGACGCGAGTTCCATGATTTTTGTTCACCCAAAAAGTGTTCAACGCGCCTAAAGAAGTTTTCACTTTTTTCACACACAAAAATGAAATATCACTTTAAGCCCTTAGGTTGGTAAAGCATCGGAGCACACTTCAGAGTACTTAGCAAAAGTGAATTTGCGGTAATAAAAAATCTGTCAAGGCCTTCCGCGTTGGTTTTATTGACCGCAATAAAACCTTATCATAATTTCCTTCTATAAGATCATTTCCCGGCTTCTGTCACTAACACATCAAACGCTTTTTAGCTATGTGGGCGATAAAGTAGAGACGCATGCGGTTCAGTACAAAGTGGCTGGGAATGTGGTCGTCCGTAGAAAGAGGTGTGTCCGTCACAACAACGTTATGACTAGGTCAGTCCTTTCAAAGTTTTTGTAGAAGGTGGAAGGGTTGTGTCTGTCCGTAGTACTTTGTTGTTTTTGTATGGTGATGGAATATAATGGCTAGGGTAGACAACTTTTAACCCCCAACGCAGAACGCGTTTTCCGGTGTCTGTCCTAGGCATTGAGCTTGCAACAGAATGTACCTAGGTACCAATTTCAATATGGTTTATCGTTTTAGTGATATTTAAACTGTTGCACCCTATACGTTGTATCTTATATGTATGTATATGGTACATTGTATGTGTTGTATCTTATTATGTGTTGTATCTTATAGATAGGTAACTAAAGTAGCGTTGTTGTGCTAAGTTCTGGAATGCAAACTAACTTTGTGCTGTTTATTAGGTACTAAGCATGTGTTATCCCAATTCTGACTATATTGTCATCCTACGTCTTCTCTTTGTGTTGCGGAATTTGTTCGAAAGAGTCACCGCGGCCCTGGAAAGCAAAGGGCTTTAGAAGGAACACGGATGGGTTTTAGTCAGTANAAAAGTACGGCGAATTTGTGGCTTGGCGTCGGGGGCATGCCAATGCGTTTGTTTTGGCGTTCAAAAGGTTAAAGTAGTATTTACAGGATTAAATGCCTCTTTAGTATGACATTATTGTCACAATATTCACCCTTTTAACCCTCATAAAGGTTGAATTTCTAAAAATCCCTTCTTGGAGCTCACCTACTAAATACTGCTAAATTTCATGTCCTTAGTCCCAATAGTTTAGCTAATTTTTGACGCCATATTTAAAAAAATTAAAAAAAAAAAAAAAAAACGTCTTCTCTTTGTGCAAGTTCATTAAAATGTTTTAATTCGAAATTCAGATTTTCAAGCTATCTCCTTCGTGGGGCTTTTATAAGAATCTTTGCTGAAACGCGCTTCTAATTTTTTTGAGTTGTTTCATTACAGTATGATAATTAGGTATATTTCCTAATCAAGCGAGTCTTCCAGATAATGTTACCATCGCATCTTGCTAACGTCATTAACTTGACATGTTATTGTGTTTAACCTATTTCTGACGCACATACATTTTTTTTCACGCATTCAGTTCCACTGTCGTATATTACAATAACATAAATTTTATCTCCATTGCTTCTTCCCTATCTTGGTATGAACTGATTTATTTTAATGGGTCAATGTCAATCAGCAAGATTTCTTACTATTGGGGAATTAGTCTGTTGTTTGTTATTTCTGATTGACTGTTATTCAATTCATTTATCAAAACTCCGCCATTGTTTTATTCTGTAAGCACGTTTAATAAAACATCTGGATAAGATCTGGATGTTTTGTAAAACAAGTGCTTACTTTGTAAATGTTTTTGTTTGAAGAGTAATCTCCGGTCGATTAACTTCAATTGATTTCGTTATTACGTTAAATGCATTAATTATAAACTGTCTTCTTTTCCGGGTTTTTGTTCGTGGAGGCCTTCGATATCTTTGTACACTACCATTGCGATTCATCATCGGCAGGACAATTAAACATTCTTCCGTAACCTTTCTTTCTTACACATGCGCCATTTTCTTCTGGTGAAACGTTGCTATGGGATCCAAGGCAGTTGAATCGTTAGTCTGAGTACCCGTCTAGCTACATTATCTCAGTGCTTTTTTGTTGATCGCCATTGTTAACTCTGGCTTTCAGGAGTTGCAATGCTTGGGAAAAATGATGGGCAATAATAGCTCTTCTTCATTGACAATACATAAATTCTTCCCTGCTGTTGTCACAAGTCAACATTAGACTTGCAAAAGCTATCCAGTTCTTTGTAGTATCATCTTGCTAGTTTCTCTTTCCTTTGGACATTGACATCACCTCAAGACGAAACCTTATTTCCTCACGTTCATGCTGATTTAAGAAGGTTTATCACCTGCAGCCTTTTCTTTTTTACTGGTTTCTTACCATCTGACGATGACCGGTCTTTCTCTCGGTCTTTACCGGATTCTGTCTTATTGTGTTTTTATGTAATAGAAGAAAATGATATGATATGTCCGATAAAACTGTATAATTGTAGGAATAATAACGCTATTTCTGTAAAGCTAAATATTTGCTCTGCTTTCTTTGACTTAGATAAGAAATGTGTTGAGAATGACAAACATTGAGAGATAGCATTATGTGTTCCGAGTAAGAAGATTATGGTTTGTTTGAAACAGTTATAATTGCTTTCGTCAAAACAGATTAAAATTTCTAAAGACGACATACAAATGACGCTTGAAGCCTTTTGACTCCTGCGTATATGTGACGTAACATTGCATTATGACATTTAAGCACGTGGTCAAGAATGTTTTGTTAATAGGCAATTTGTTCAAACACACATGTGTTAATGAACGCTACAAGCCCTTTGTTTGATCAATAGTTCACACATACTAACGTTTCCTGAAATGTGTTTGCTTTGCATAATTCATTACAGCGGGTGCGTTAGGTCAAGCATAAGGCATCTATGGGCTGTATGGTCGTTGGTTACAGCCTTTGGATAATAGAATGCTATCCTCAAACCGCTCTTAGTCTGAAAGTTGCAGTAGCTGACCGATAAACTTGTCCTCTATGTCTCTAAACATTTTAATCCAGTTCTTGAATTAGATAAAACACTTTACGACCGTTGTCAGCTGTTAATCAACTAAGTATGAAAGTAAACGACCATTTTGACCTCGCACCAAACTTATCAGCTTATAATACTGAAAATTATAACTGATAAAACGTTTTGTCCGGCCACTGGTGATTATTTCCTGTTTTTGTGTAAAAGCTAATACCGACTAGATTCTTCTATTGGCCCACAATAACATCCTGTTTTACGTATGTTTAGATTTAAATGTTTTTCTCTATCAGTACATTTTATTTGAATTTACGTATCACTTTGGAGTGTGTAGATATTGTCTATTGGATGAATTAAGTATGCCTTTTTGACTGATGAGAAAACATCATTTCCTCCCGCTTTAGCCGGAGTGGAAGCGAGTGTCAGACTCTTACTGACAATAACCCTTTCATGTTCATTCAAATGCCCTTTGCGTTTCAGGGCCGCGGTGACTCTTTCAAACAATCCCGCATCGGTGACAGGAGTCTAGTATGCCTCAGGGTTATTTACATAAGCCAATCTGTTTGATATAGGTGTCCATTTTTAATCACATTCACAGACACATGATTAATTCGTAGTGAGTGAATGACCTATGCTTAGTGGTTTCAAGTTGTTGTTAGCTCATGACCCCAAACACACCTTCTGCAAGTAGACATTGCGTAATTCGCGAAATAAACACCTATTTTGATAAATAAGGACGTCACGTTTTAGCGCTTGTGCCCATTATCAAATCTTTTAATATGTCTGATGTTATAGATAGCAAATTAACATGCGTGTTTGCACGTGTTTGGGCAATATCTGATCGGGAAAATTTTGTGCCAACTGCATCTGTATTTACCTACGCGAAAAATTCTCGGCACCGTTCCGGAATGTAAATCTTTCGTCCGAAACAAGGTTTCTTTTTCTCCTGAGGGCGATCATAATGGTAGATGGTATGGGATGCATTAAAAGTGATACCTAAGTATCTATTCATTGTATTTTAATTACGGTGGTTGTTATCATAGTCAAGCTTGCTAGCTCTGGGCTTCTATCTAAGCTCTACAGCATTGAAGGGCCTAGATAAAAGCCCAGAATGAGGTTTTATTTGACTGTATAAGTGAATGTCTATGTATACGTATTTCGAATAGACCATAGCTATTTGGGAAGATTTTGAACCATCGGCTTTCTAGCCAGTCTCGTGATGCGGATTCTGAAACATAGTCATAAACACTCGTAATCAAAATATCCTTTGACTAACAAAAGCTCTCTCATTCCTCCTCCAGATTCGTAACGTGTACGCCGAAGATGAGCAAGTCGCTGTGGAAGCTGAGCTTGAACATGCTACAGCAGCTGCATGGGTTCATGTACGCTACGCACGATCGGTCGGAAGCCGCAGCTAGGATCTATTACAAACTGACCATGGACAACAAGATAGATGCTAATGAAGGCAGACAACTGAATAGGAGGTTTGTGAAATTTTTTATTCAAGTTTGGTAAATATTGA
>NDFZ01001849.1:0-15324 GCA_002192655.3 Mamestra configurata | reverse complement strand
ATAAGCCTTTGAATAGGTGCACTCAAAATAGGTCTATCTTTGCCATTGACCATATTGCCTGAAATCAGCAATCAAATTAATCTCTCAAATTAAGGAAGCGTAATTGCCTTGTATTCTGTTATTTTTGGCGTTTATGTTAAAATGATGACTGACATAGTGAGGAAATGGCATATACCTGCTGTGTTAGTAATCCATCTTCTATGACAACTACGTGAAACTATAAAAACCTTAAACTTAGTGTTACGTAGTGGGAAAAGCTCACACATTGGCTAGATTGCCGGCAGCAATCGTTTTCTTAATATATGATGTAGGAAATGCAATGAGCATTCGACTGCCACATACCTACATAGAGCGACAAGTGACACTTCCTGGAAAACAAAAAGCGCACAGCCAAGTACGCCATAGATGTAGCAACTTTGCTCACCGCCTGGTATATTTTGGTAAACCAGCGTCTACTTCTGAATATCAACAAGAATGGTAACCAAGCANTATATTTTGGTAAACCAGCGTCTACTTCTGAATATCAACAAGAATGGTAACCAAGCAAGTCAAATAAGCTTTGGATTTGGCCAGTACAAAATAAAGGAGCAAACCTCCTTATATTTCAACACTTCTGATACGAAGCCAGAGCTTGGAATCTTGGCTTAGGCAGATGTTTTGTCATTATGTCAGCTACTTGTGCCACTGTGGACAAAACCCATTTTTGAGCAAATGTGGGTAATAAATGGGCACTGGCTTGTACTGAGCAAGTTTACTTTGGGTTTCTTTTCATCATTCTGTTCATCATTATCCACACAGGACCAGAAAACAAGCATTTTTATATCAGATGGATTCAAATGAACCGCCACTCGTCCATTCAAGGGTTCATTAGAAAACCAGCGTCAGACAGCATCAGTCTGTCTGACATATCGCTGAAATGGACCTTTTTAGTTCAGCCGTGAGACACACATTTAGTTCTTAGCATACCTACATTTTTTTTAAAATTTTATTTCTTTGTACCGTGCGTGTTTCATGTAAGTGCTAAATAAATATTATTCTTTCTTTCTTTTCTTTTATTCAAACCAAATATTTCATGCACGTAAAATTCTTCAAAACGTTCAAGCTAATCCCGTAGCCCACCTGCGCTAGGGGGCAATGTCTTAAATAATCACGTGTCTCAATTTAATCCGATTAAGGTAAGCCGTCTGACTAAAGTATAATTTCAGTCCAGGTCTAAATTATGCTTACTAGCGGCTTGTGCTTGGCGTCGATTCTTAGGAACTGTAATTTAAATATCTAAAGGGATGTTGGAAATTAAAGTATAATTAGAGAACCTTGCAATTGATTTATGCAGGTTCTGGTCGTCTTTTTTTAAACTGTTTTCTGTGAATTTAGTCCATATAGCATCCTTATAGTGGATTCGACAAACATACATTTACACGCGCGTAACTATATCAGGGATAATTTTATTCCACGATTTTAGTCTCGAGTAAGTCTTTTTTCGACGCAATCTAAAGTATATATTTAGTAAGTATAAGAATTACTCCCAATAAGCGCGCTATTCTTAAAATGGTTTATGGAAAAACGCAAAATCGATTTACTCGCTATCTATTCTCGTTTGGTCGAATCCACCCTTAATCGGTTAACATAGAAAATTTTATTTAATCACTTCAAAACACTGGTCAACAAACACCCATCCTAAAAGAATACACCTCCGTTCTGTCGTGGGTAAAAAAAAAATAAGAGTAACTTTTCACAATTTCTGATTGACATCCAAACTAAAACCTTCTTAGGGTATGGTCATAAAAAACAGATCTTATTGTCAATTTTTATATTGTCAATGTCACAGTTTTCATAAGCAAGTAAAACTCAGTAGAGTGTCATTCTGAGGCATCAGGAAAATAAAAAGTGGGTAAAGCAGTAAAGGTTGATTCACACATCAGGGCCGTGCTCAAGACGTGTCAGGGGTCTAAACCCGAAGTCCGTAGTTTCGGGCTTAGTTGCGGGCGTATTCTACTCCGTATCACCTACGGACTTACGATTAGTTCCGAACCCGAACTAAGGATTAATTGACCGTGCATCCGTGTCCTGTCAGGGGTTTGCTGTTCATATACGTCAGGGACTTTTACCAGGCCGTGGCCAGTTGAACCAGGCAGTGGAAATGTCACTCAGTAACCATTTTGTTTTCGTGGGTCGATATAGTGCATTGTGGTGAAAAAATACAGAAATTTGAAAAAAAAAAATCATTACACGTCATGTCTGTGTTTAATATAGAAGGATTGATTATGATTGCAATTACTCTCGATGAAGAGGAAATGGAAGAGGTACAGATTCTATCTTGAAAGGAGCTAATAAAAACAGCATATTTAACTGTGACTGTTCGTGTTCAGTATAAAATAGGTAGGCAGGTACGTTGAAGTTAAAAGAATACGGTTTACCAGGAGATATGGTTGGATAACCAACAAAATTATCAGTTGGGATTACTTATTGTCTTTACATGCACGAAACGATAGCAAAGCATCATCTATGGCTTATTTTAATTTACTTGTGTACGTCTCTAAACGGTTAATTACTTTAATTAGAAACAGATTTTGTTCGTGATTGATGCGGTATGTAATGAATAAGGTTGCGTTTACACCAGAGATGCGTAGTGAGGCATGTGCTTTTAAGAACCAATATAATCGCTTCAATTACCGAGCTTGTCGCGAGGCTAGGTAAATAAAGTGATTCTATTGGTTCACATAAACACATTCCTCGCTACGCTTCTTCGCACATTTCTGGTAGAAACGCAACCTAGCACTGGCGGCATAATGATGTGAAAAATACCGATATTCGTTAAAAACTTGCAAAAGAAAATGTAGTTCAGAAAACGAGTTGGCATGTTTGAAACACATTCCTGTTTGTATTCGCGGAATTTACAATATGCATATCGTTTAGGGCAAGGCGCGACTTGTCTATATCTATCAGCCTTCCTGTTTGCAGCAAAAACTTGCAAATTCTTGGGCACTTTCTATGTTGTGAGTCCTAAGACATTGTGAGTAGAAGGTCTGGTTGGCACGATGTTGGGAAACTTGAACAAGCGAAAAAACAAATGCAGATGAAGTTCTAAAGTAAATATTAGTCTGCCACAGTAGCAGTCAGCAGAAAATACTCGTATATTACTTTTCTAATATTCTTAGAACAAAATTGTAAAATAATATCAGTGACCTTAATTTGAATGAAATTTAGGTAAATGTGATTTTATATACTTAACAGCGAACATACTATGCAATTGGCAGTGCCCTAACAGGGTTTATGTACAACCGACAATTCATCACCTTCCTGCCCTTATCCCATGTTACTTGGGGTCGCGCAACATGTTTTTTCTTCCATTCTGTCCTGTCAGCCGTCACGCTACCACTAACTCCCTTTTCTTTCATATCACTTCTAACACAATCCATCCATCGTACAACCGACAGTTATGGTATTGTAAAAAATGAATTGTTTTGTCACACACCGGAATAAATAAAACCGAATCAGTTATTGTTGAGTGCACTTCCATATTGGTTCCTCGTACTTTTTCGAGCACTTGGTTGCTGCAACAAATTGTAAGTGGGGAAAACACTAAATTTAATAAAAACCTTTCAATGGTTACAGAAAGCAGAAATATGATATTCCATCTTTTAGAAGTAATAAGACTTACTAATAAGACCTTACGTACAAATCGTACAATGCACCTGGAACCACATCATATTGTTAACCGTTTCATGAACCTTCTTTTCTTCGTTTATTGTGTAGTTTGAGCTAGTTGTCAAGTCTAGATGTAGGAAGCCTTTCGTCTTATTCGTTACATAGTTTTATTGCGTTGCAGAATTAGTAGAGCTTCAAAGGTTGTAAACATATTTTATCTAGTCGTTAGACACTTCCTAGCGCTAATTTGGCCTCTGGATGGAAAGACTAAGACCAACATCATAAAACGGGCAGTATTCCAGTAATGCTTGCATATTTGACCTACTATATACAATTTTTTAGAGAAACCCATGTACCGATTACTCGTACTCAGCGTTTCTCTACCTATTAGCAATTGCAGACAGCCAAAGACTGAAACTCTTTGCCGTTCCTGTCTATGTTCCCTTTCCACCCATTACCCGTCTACCTTCAAAGCAAGAGAGAACAGCCATCTATTGGGCTCTCTCGCTCCATCACAGACATCATCCATCGCTTACTATCAAGCGAGTTCGAGGTCAAGAGCAGGTTCATCAGAAATTAAAAAAAAGAAACTCATTTCACATGGGTTTGACGAGTTAGTTACTGGGAATTTTTGCCTTAATCTGCCCTCCCTGATTGACATTACGGATCCCCTGGTCTTTTGGTACATAATGATCATTAAGGGTAACCATTTGAGATTAACTACTTCCTAATCCATATATACTTTATATGGATTAGGAAGTAGTTAATCTCAAATGCAAACATGTCCATTTGATTTTCAAATCAAAGTTAGAATCAAATACATAGATTGTAAAGTAGATAGGTGGTTAGACATGATTGCAGACGTATGGTGCAATCATGACTGTGGTAGTTTATAGAGATTGCAACAGTAGTGGCTCAATATAACGTAAGTAAATGTCGCTTTCAGTGTTGCAGTATAAGGATTTCATGTGTGGGAAGCCTACTTGAAGGTGGTGTTATGCAAACGAGGCGCCAGTGAATTCGGGTTGGGTTGTCTTGACATGGTCGTTTAGGTTCATTGCTTTGACTAAGGATACTTCTTTCTCTGATGACAATTTAGATCATATTTCGGTTTCCCAACATTTCTTTGACCAAGGATAATAATTGGATGGTGTTGATGACAAATTATATATAGAATTACGGTGACCCAATTTTCTGTTGCTCGCTCTTGTTTGGCAGTGATAAAAACATATGTTAGTGGAAGGAGTGAAGTGTTTATTGTCAATTAAGGAGTACTAGGTCAATTGAGGAGTACAAGAGAAGATTAAGGAGACTTAGAACGATTATCTTGCAGCGTAAAAACAGGACCTAGGGCGGCATAGTTTTAAAAATTCTTGAGTAGGGTCAAAATTAAAATCTTGCAGACTAATTAATGGGACCAATAAACTCCTGTAGTAGTTAAGGAAGGGAATACTAACACTTTTAAAAAACTGACATCCAAATGCATTCCACAATGACAGAAACCTCTGAAGTATTCCTTATCTATTTTGCACGATGAATGACCGATAAGTATCCGCATAACGAGATAATCTTCCCTGAAATAGCTGTGGTGTCGTAAACCCAATGCAATAGCTAAGCACAAAAACGTGATTGTGAAGCTTGTTGCCAGCATGGGAACCACGTTCACTGCGTTGATGTAATAGTAAGAGGTCCATGCGTACGGTGGCGTGTGAGACACGACAGATTTTGTGGAGGGAGTTCGTGTATTAAGACTTATTTATTTTTTATCTCTAGATGACTATGTTTGCGTTATATCTTGACTGTTGGTTGCCTAGAAGTTTGGAATACGTCGCAGCTGTAAAATCTCTTGTTAATAATTGCTACAGTAAAGTAGAACGAAACAATTTGTTGTCATAAGTTTGACAAAAATTTGGGCGGACCCTGATCTTTGCTCATAACTTTGAAAAAGTTTGAGAGAGGCGAGGCGACACATGGTTGGCATAAGAACAACTTGACACTAAAAAAAATCGATGCTGAACTTAAAACTAAATCCTCAAGAGATATCCTGGATAAAGAAATTCCGAAGAAATAATGTACCTACTGGTTTTAAATCGTTTACAGTTATTGTTTGTTTCAATATTAACAACTCTTAGAGTCATTACTAGTACTATACATTTCAATCGCATGATCATTACTAAACGATGTTTTTGCACTAAAATGTCAGTGTACTAACAAAATAATTGTCAGACATTTAGCTAACGGTACATGTTGTACTAATTGATGTTATGCAATTAAAGTATAGGTAAATAACCTAACACGTCTGAAAAAAAATAGACGGTGAATGGAACAAAATATACTATTGCAATAGTATTTCGCAATGTTGAATGAACTATTTAGAGTGTTTACCTAACAAATGTAGTCTCATTTAAACACGCAACTATATTATTACAAGGAACTGAAAATAAACAGAGCACCTAAAACCAGCGTGTAACTGTTCCACTGAAGGTGATAAGCTCTCTTGTTCAGAGAGTGCAAAAGCATTCATCACTACGCTTGCTCAAGGGGTTTGGTGATTTCAGAAGTACCTATATTAATTACTACCGCTACTACAACCCGCCCCGGAACATTTTCACCTCTATCATCATCGCCATATTATTATGTTTGCCAATTTACAAAAAACCTTTTTGAATAAGTCCAGGTTCCCTCGCAAAGGAAAATCCTTCATCGAGGAACACTTACATACGTACTTTTATAAAATATTGCGAACAAATACACCTCTAATACCTCTGAAATGTACAAACAGCTATTGTATAATTTATTACACACAATAAAACACACAATGCAACACACACAGTAAAATAAGTAATACATTTTATTAATTTATCAATCCTTTGGTATCACGAAATCATGGTAACTTTATGTAACACTGTTTCGCAGCGGCGGTGGGAGGTTGCAAGCCGGCGCAAGCGACGAGGCGCGCGCAGCCTCAGGAAAAGATCAGGTCGGTATCAACAATACTTCCTACATCATTTGTTGTTTGTTACCCGTCGACGAAAGACGTGCGCTAAGCCCTTTATCTAATCAGTGTTTTTTTATAAAGTGGACTGTTCAGTGCTGTTTGTGTTAATTAGTGGTGTTGAGGTCGTATGTCGACCTTTGGATGTGCCTGAAGTGAATTTGTGTAAGCGATTTTGGATCTTTTTATGTGTTCTTAATAAGGGTTTGTATTTGCCTACAATTGTACTCTGCGACCAATATGACCCAACCTACTTTAATGAGGTCATCATTGACATCAGGTTGTTTATCATTGACATGGTATTCTCTACCATATTGGCCTTACAAAACTCTTTGGCCTTTAAAACGCAATCAAAGGTTCTCAATCACAATCGATCAAAAGGTCTTTGCCATCAACAACTCTGACACTGACATAGAAATTGAAAGTGAAGGAAACAATGAAAATCCTTGAAGTGCTTTGTTGGTAACGATTGAGGAAAATATATGCACAGCTGCGCCATAACATGAACCGTTTATAATGTAATACATATTTACTTTATACCAGCTAATGATAATTTATATGAGGGTTTATATATTTTGGTTAACAATGACGCAAAACGTACATAATTATGCATACTCATTGCAAAGAGGTTCTTTGGGTACATTACCTTGAATTAAACGTACTGAGGTTTTTATACAAAAGCGTACAGAGAAAAAACATTCAGTCGAATAGAGACCTACTTTTTGAAAAGAGGTCATAGTTGCATCAAAGTAATATGACTTCTAGGACATTCTGTTGTAAAATCATATTCATTTCTAAATCAAGAAAGATAAGAAACTTACTTTGTCATGCATGATTCAATGTCAGATTGAAAACACCTTTGAAAATGAAATAATACGCACGAAGTTTGCAATAGTTCAGTAATAGTAGTACTGGTATGTGAGCGAGATGCATGTATGTTGCTTATTCAACATTGTGTAATAGATAGATATAATAATAATCATTTAACACCAATGTAATAAAATAAATAAGGCTTGCATGTTTATTTCATTCAGAAGTATATTACTTACTGCCTTTTTTGTATGAGTGTGCTTTTCTATAGTTACCGCGGCTCTATTCCCTCCTGCTCCACCCAGAAGGAGAAAAGTTATTTGATGGTTTCCCATCCACAAAAATGGCTTGACATACATNTGAGTGTGCTTTTCTATAGTTACCGCGGCTCTATTCCCTCCTGCTCCACCCAGAAGGAGAAAAGTCATTTGATGGTTTCCCATCCACAAAAATGGCTTGACATACATTTTTTTCCTATAAGTAAACCCGAACATAATCTACGAATTGCTCAATCAACAGCTACAATATCATTACATGACCCCCCTGAGCTAAAATTTTAAAACCTAAACGTGTAAGTAATAAATCAAATCACCGCTTTTTGTGGCGCATCTCTAACATTTATCGATATATTGACATTTGCCCCTTCACTACCCATTGTATTGAAATCAGAGGCTGGCTGAATGGTTGTACATGTGTTGAAGAAATGAGAGATCAATTAGCTATTGATACATTATTTATTGAGTAATCAATATTGTTAATGATTGTTTTATTAATAATAGTAGCTATTGTTGTTAGGATTCTTATTTATAAGCCAATTTGGGTTGTTATGTTTCTGATAATGTCTCAAGCCGATGGTTTTTGCTGTTTTATGCTTGCCATGAACTTGACCTGTTCCTTCGATATCTTTTTACCATGTTCTTATTATCCTACTATATCTCAATCATTTCTCATGGCTGTTTGCATCCAAATCAACTTACTCTATACTCTGTCTTCTTTTGATCGACGCTGTCCTCGGAATGTCAGGTATCAGCATGTCTAAGCTCTTCCACAACACCTTTTACTACTCCGTCTATGACATCCATTTCACCTTTTCTCTATCTTCTCACAGAAATGGCGAAATATACTTTAAAGAATTAAATTTTCCTAAGCACCCTTTATAAACCTGTCAATAGCAATTCTCCCAAGTAGGACAATAGTCTTCCGTATCCTCATGAGATAATTCAAAGCCATATCGTAAATAGTAACGCAACACCTTTAGCTTCCAGGCAGTATTTCTCAAACCAAGCCATTACGAAAGCACTGTTAGCCAACTCGTGGGGTAAAGCTAGAATGGCATTCTTGCGCAATGTCTTAATAGCGTATAAGCCCTTTCTAGCGGAATTAATATGTCTATCTGAATTGGTTATGTCTATGAATATATTGGCAACTATACCTTCATAAACGAACTACAAAAATAGCCCTGGCGTCGCACAAATCTTTCTTCGCGCCATCAAAGTCCTCCTCACGATTTGAACATATACAACAGCCCGTCAAGGTGGACCGATGATCTGGTAAAGGCCGCGGCAAACTGCTGGATGCACTCGGCCTTTGTCTAGAAGTGGACGGCTTTCGGCTGACATGATGATACATAGTTTGACATCAACCATCAGGCAGTTGCCCACCAGACAAAACACCGGTCTGGTCGGAGGATCCTCCCTTTTCAATGAAGGTTTGCGGTACTTTGCATCCTGTACCGCATGCCTCTAGTTATCTAGTAGAACATTGACATTTTAAGAAACTTCTTGCTGGCGCTTGCATATTATTTAAAGGTTAACAGGGTTTTAAGGTAAACTGTCAATGATTTGGAATAATGAAAATTGCCCATCATACATAGCTTCTTTAATGAGAAAAAAAAAATTAAGACCGTGTATCGAGCAGTCAGCATAAAGTTTTCAAGCCGATTAGGTGCTGGACTGGTGATCTAAATGGGACCAACTTCAGGAATGATGCTTTTAGCCTTATCTTTACAATGCTGTGCAAAGGCCGTCTCCCTGACTCCCCTAGATTTCCAGTTACTACTGTCTAGACGCTGGAGCTAATGTCGACCATTGTTTGTAGGGTTTTCCACGCATTCGTATGCAAGTAACTCACTAAAGGTTTATTTCCAAGGAAATGCATGTAGCTTGATTGTATCAGTATTTCAAACAAAACGTAAAACTACAAGATGGATTGAAACTAATAAAGTTTATAAGGAGCTAATAGCGATTGTTATACAGATGGGCAATAATAGCCTTCATAGTGTGTGCGCAAGCGATATCTATTTATTACCACCTGAATCATCTGTCTGTAGTCTTTGCGATTTGTCCTTGGATAAAATGCACTCGTTTCTTGTCGATATAATGATTCATCTCGGTTACCATCTGGTAGTAACCTAGTTTGCTGAATGAAGTAACAATACAAAAAAATTTTTTGAAGGATTGTTTGGNATGATTCATCTCGGTTACCATCTGGTAGTAACCTAGTTTGCTGAATGAAGTAACAATACAAAAAATTTTTTTGAAGGATTGTTTGGACGAACCCAGTAGTATAGAAATTACGAAAGCTTGGCTAACGGCCTGTCTCAATAACGTATCTACCTTTAACCAAATGTCAAATTAGCTACCAACAGTAGCTGAAACGCCATGTTTGCCTTTAAAACATGACGTTGTCGCTGTTGGTGCTGTTGGTAGTTGCAAACCGGCCGCTAGTAAGTAATATCTTACAGACTGTCACATCACAGTCCCATCCATAAAGTTTTTCATACATCATCTCGAGTAGGTCTACTACATCTATGGATCCACCATATACCAAAAACTGAAATAAAACCTTAAAACCAAAACATATCGTAAGCCAATAAAACCGCTAACGATATTACAAAATACGATTACCAAACTAGGTCCAGACAAAGCACTAGTGATGTCAACAACATCAACATTCAATTACACAAACCGGCGGCGGCGACTGGCCGAAAATGGACGAAAGTGTGCCACGGAGAGAGGGGCACGGTGTTCGACTGGCGTTCGCTGGCCTTGCCCCACTTGCGGTTACGTGACTGCCGTAATAGTTGCAAACAATAAACGTTACAAGTGTGGCTTTGATTTTTGATGATGATGACTTTTGGGCTATGGGATGACTTGTTCTGAGTGCGGATGGATGTTGAGATGTGATTGCGGTATTTTTGTGTTGGGAAATTGTGTAGGTAGAGTTAATGGTTGGGGTTTCCTTTTCAATGTTTGGGGATTTCCCCCGCAACGTAGTTAGTCTATCAAGCGTTATCATTCAATTTATTGTCCACAGATCTGGTTCAACGAAACCTCGGCGCCCAGACCGCGCTGTGTACGTACCGCGCGCCCTGCGGACCGCGGACAGTACCGCACCTGACGAAGGCAAGGAACCCAACAACCACCGCAGAACTAGTCACAGTGCGGAAGGAGCCAAGTGTCCCAAGTCACCCGCGCCCAAAGATAAATCACAACACTCCACCCCCAGGAAATCCATAGACAAGACCTACTGCAACGTTTACACACCACCGCATCTCAGGAATCAAAGATCTCACACGGCCCCAAGCATAGACGAGCCCACATCGAGCGATACAAAGGAATCCGTGCCTTCAGGCTTCCAAGTGCCAAATAGTGATAGTGCAATATCTTTTAGTGATAATAGTTTTATTAACGACGACATAGAAGTAGGCGAGAGTTTTTATATAGGAGATTATTTCGCTAACGGACAGTTAGGGTTCTACAGCCCGAACTACTATAGTGAGTACACAGAAAATAGTCGCGAGAACGCGACCGATAATAGCGACTCGAGGTCCAATGATTCCGACGAAACTATGGCGGTGAACGAATCGAATCAAAGCAACAATATTATCGATAACGATTACCTGTATGCTAAGGATGAAGATGTTGAGAAGAATGAGCTGAAGCGAGCGTCCCAAGAAATTAATAGGAGTAGCAAAAGAATTATTAAACAGAGCTTCCATTCTGATGTGCTAGTTATATCCGATGCTGTCGATAGTGAGACGGAGAAGAATGATCCTGAACCGGTCTTGGAGGAGCAGGAACCTGAGTTGAAGACGACTAAACCTAAATTAGAAGCTAAAGTGTCTTTGAAACGGGAGGAAAATGATTGGGATGCAGTTTTTGACGACAGTGGGGAATGTCTTGATCCTTCTCTTCTTGAAGAGTTGACGACTACAGTTGGAAAGGTCCACATAAGCAAGCCAAAGAACTGCTACGACCAATACCAGACGAGGGGTCAGCAGCTCTTCAACGGCCCCTATGACGAAACCTTCGCTCATGTGGTAGAAGTGTATGACTTTCCCAGTGAGTTTAAGACGAACGATTTGTTCTCATTGTTCAGTGAATATAAAGACACGGGTTTCGAAATTAAGTGGGTGGATGATACGCATGCGTTGATCGTGTTCAGCAGCGCTAAAATTGGTGAGTTGATTTTGTATTTTATTTCTTGTAGCGAAATGTGTTAAATGCTCTGGTTTTTGTGGTTGGTCCTTGCTGATCTAAATAGGCAGTTTAAGACGCTCGATAGATTAGTCGGCCGTGGTTAGGGATCTTAATTGACTGTAATGAGTGTCTTTACATTTTAAGACGTAAAATTGTTTTTTTTTTTAATTTGCAAAAGAAGTCTGAAAATACTGAACTGATTCCAATAATTCATTCACAAATAGAAAGCTTCAGCTAACCTGTAGCTGAACGGCATAATTGTGCTACTTTTTATCCCGAAATAATGCAGGGTATTTATCTAAACTCCACTTAACTTATGCATCACAGTAAGCATCACTCATCATTGCCATCCTAACATGGTAATGTTGACTATAAAATCGTTGATGACTATCAACTTGAGTAACATAACTAACATAATATCGAAACGTGTTCGACCGGATCGACACCGGTAAACATTAGAACATCGATCGCGACCCCAATGACGTCGAATTACGAATGATGATGTGCAAAACAAAATATATTTTCGCCAGTTTTAAGTTAATCTGATAAGAGCGATTGTTGTTTTAGTTTTATCTTTTACGGAAAACGCGTAATTATCGTAGACTTGCTGTTTTATCAATGTTTTATAATAGCTTTATCAACTGCTTCGCGGATATGTTAAAGATTCTAAATCGTCCCTTCTTTAGGAACTTTAAACAGTTTAAAGAGCCGCCGAGACGATCAATGCAAATTGTCAATGTGCTACGTCATTAACAAATTGCAATTGAAGTGCCATTGATGCAGGTTTCAATGTGTTGGAACAGTTAATGCTGGCACAGGCAGCTAAGGACAATTTCACAGCTGTCAGATGCACGAATGGTGGAAACGATTGTCAATGACTCAATTAAACGATCAATGTGCAGCTTCAATAGCTCCTATCAATGAGCATCAATCAATTTTTTTTATCAATCGCTTTCAATAACGTAACTGCGATTGACAATCGCTTCAATTGTACTTGTAAAAGATCAATGGCAATAATTGTCAATAACGTAAAATTGATAATTGCAATTGATCGTCTCGGGGGCGCATAACAGTAAATACATATGTGTTCCCCTACTACGATGTGACGCCATCAAGAATTCGTTGTGAAAAAAAGATAGTGCTATTCGTCTGGTATAGCTCCTCCTCTCTCTCACAATGGTACTGTGGGTTTATCGCAAGTTTTGTTGTCGGCTCTTTGGCAGTCTTATATTCGTGATGTGCCATTAGGTTGGACGTCTCTGATAAAACTGGTATCAAAGCCAAAATAAGCTGGCCTCGGATTCTATTGAGACCTGGTACTTCGCTAGGCCCTCTTAAGGTCAATTTTTTGCCACTGTTATGCGGTTTTACAAAGTCACTTCATGTCCTCTCCCTGTCCAACGTGTCTACCTTTAACCAACTATCAAATTAGCTACCAACAGTAGCTGAAACGTCATGTTTTAAAAGCAAACATGACGTTTCGGCTACTGTTGGTAATTTGACAGTTGGTCAAAGGTAGATACGTTATTAAGGCCGGCCGTGAACAAAACAGGAACTTATACCAGGATCTATAAGTAACAAGTGTCTCATAAATACTACTTGGTACAATACCAAGTATTATAAATATTAATGAAACCAGTAGCGGCAACTTGACTGACTTCCTCCAAAGAACTCGTTTTCCTAGGTCAACGTTTCCAACAGTAAAGTACCTTGTTGATGTTTGTCAATATTATTTAAATAAATTAATGTATCAATTGACTCCTATGTCCTTAGTGTGAATTTGTTTACATATTCGATATTGCGTTAACGTAATCGTCAATTTGTATTGAAACTGTATAAGCGCTGTCTGGTTACAATAACGGATGACCTCTCTTTTCTATAATTATTGATAAAAGTAAACGTTTACGCGATTGAGTACGTTTAAAAACTCGTACTATGGCATCTGAAAGCTTAATCAATGCAACTGAATTTACTTGATTCAGCATCATTACAAATTGAATCGGCTCTGTATCTACCGACTGTGCTATGAAAGAAGTTTAGCATAGTAGCACTAAGTTCTGCACAACTTGATCGGAACTGGTCAACCGATTGCTAACTATTTGCATGCAACTGGTTAGGTTCAGAGTAACTGACCCAGGCAATAGNCTTAGGTTCAGAGTAACTGACCCAGGCAATAGTCAGAGGTGAATAGGAAATTGATTGAATTATAGCGGCATCAATGCCGCCACATGAAAAACTAAGAATCAAACTTTGTACGGCAACTAAAAAGAACCGCAATGCCATCTATCCTGTCAGCAACGAACTACTAACGAAATCCTGCATCGCGCAAGCAAAGTTCTCCGTGCGATTTGAACATATACAACGGTCCGAATATCGTGTATCGGGCAATTGCCCACGTCGGTAGGTCGGAGGATCCTCCCTTTTCAACGGATATATGCGGGACTCCGCTCTGTTCAGCATGTCCTCCATAGAATTACAAAACCAGAACTCTACTAAGCTTGTCGAAAACGCCATTTCGGAAGGCGTGACGATATTTAGTTCGCGTGATACTCGAGCTTCAGATTCGCTATCAACCCGATACAAAAATACATTAATGCAAAATCCGCAGAAATGTGGGAATCTATTTTCAAGTGCAAGATTTATCAGTGCTATCAGTTGTCAATACTATTGACTAAAGATACCAAGTGTTTACTCTTCGATAAAAGTACAAGCTGTAGTACAGTTGGTATGTAATCTGGACAAGTGTTAAATACTTAACTTATCCTACTGAGTTAAGATCGGGGGCTGTAGCCTGTACTACGAAGTGTCATAACATCATAACTCCGTCGAGAAAAAAGGATAATGGTATTAGTCCTGTAAAGCTCCGTCTCCCTCCCACACCGGAATCATGATGGTTTTAAGGCGTCCGAGTACAGACGTTCAGGGAATACTGGCCGGTTAGGAAATAACCTTTTAGATTTTTTTTTACCAATGATGACCGCTATAAACGTGGCCACTAACTGGCACAAAATATGAAATGGTCTCCATTTACTCGTCAAAAAGAGGAAGAATGATCCGCTTTTCAAATTGGGATCGCCTCTTTTCTTTACTGGACAGGCTTATAAAGATTAGTCTATAGTAACATGATTTAAAAACAGAAAATTAATGTAGAAAATTCCAAGGTGACATGAAACCCGGATTTATTTAGGTATTGTTTCTTGCGCTGGTTTTCGTCAGCTTCGAGAGGCTGGGTAATTCCCAACTATAATAAAAAAATAATTATGCTGTTCCCCGACGTCTACTAAAATAAGATTGGAAAATCCAAGGAATTTTCAGTGCTAATCTACAACTAATCAAAAGTGACGAGGTACAAGCCGATCGGTGGTGCTTGTGAGAAGAGCCAATTAATGT
>NDFZ01001848.1:0-15321 GCA_002192655.3 Mamestra configurata | reverse complement strand
TATAAAATTGTGTGTGATTGATGAATAATTTTGGGCATTGAACAGATGGTCGATGGAGCCGAAAGGTTCTGGAGTGGCGACCGCGTAGCAGAAGACGTAGTATTGAAGATCACAAGATGGACCGATGACCTGGTGAAGGCACACAGGATTCGATGGCAATTGGCGTAGGCCTGTGTCTAGAAGTTGAGGTCTTTCTTGAATCATGAATCTCTGGAAGTACCGATTCAATAATGAAAATTAATTCACTGATAGAAAGCCATGCTATCGCCTATGACACTGAAATGGATGATCATAAGCCACAGGAACGATGCTGCGGGTCAAAGCAAGTCACCGAATAAAATTAAAATCAGATTATCAGATTTAAATCATAAAAAAGCTGGGGCCCTACTATGAAGTCTTAAAACGATCATGACTCCGCTCTAAGAGGAAGATGGAGCTATACATAGCGATTAGCACTATCCCGTTTACACCATCGGAATGGATGGCATTAAAGCACGTCATAGTAGGGCTGCTGTTCAATGTTCCTAGATATTTCGGAGGTGTTTTAACTGTAAAATATTTGTGGGTATTGAGCAGTGAGTCACAGAACACCTGTCGCCGAGTTTATGGCGGTCGTAGAAAGCGTTAAAAGTTTATTCGCGACTTTTTCCTTAATGACTAATTGTTACGTGAGCTTTAGCATGTGGGAGTGTGGGACTGAAGCTGGAACTCATTAGTTTCTTATTTTAGTTTTACGTACATTATGTAACCCGAAAAAGCTATACATTTCATTCAAACAAACAAACTCTTCAGCTTCATTATATTAATAATGAAGCTGAAGAGTTTGTTTGTTTGAACGCGCTAATACCAGACGGATTTTGAAACATTATTTTTTGTATATGATAGCCACATTCATAAGGAAGGCTATACGCAAACAGGACATTCCTACCATAATCGCCACGTCTGGCAGGCGGGTTGGCATTCTCTGGTGGCTAAATATATTAATTATTGGCTTTTTCTCTAGATCCAACCCACAAAAACCGTGTCTTTTACCAAATTAAATGTGGCCGTTGACATAGCGATAGTATGGCTTAGGTATTTATTTAATTTTCGCTATCGACTTAGTACTTCCAGAGATAGTAAACTAACCTATCTCTGGCAGAAACGAACCCAAAAAAAAAATCGAAATCATACCTACGAGTTTATAGAAAGACTTTTAGAAAGCGTATCTAGGAATAAACGTGAACAACGAAGATGAATTGAAAGATAACGAACTCTGATTGCAACGTTATGCAGTGTTCGCTGATTGGTTGGAACAGCTGCAGTCAAAAGTCATGTTTCGACTAACCAGGGTACTCTCTAAGCCCGAAGTCTGTAGTTTCGGGCTTAGTTGCAGGCGTATCTAGAATACGTGTCACCTAACCACTAAGAATGAATGACAACACGATTTGACATCATAGTTGCATATTTTAAGTATATGTTATTATTATTCTTATAGTATTATTTAAGTAGTATNATAATCGTAAGTCCGTAGGTGATACAGAGCAGAATACGCCCGCAACTAAGCCCGAAACTACGGTCTTCGGGTTTAGAGAGTAGCCCCCCAGAATATAGATGTCAAACAAACAATTTACCAATGTTATTATAGATCCTCATGACCCAGTTTTAATTGGCATCTTAAATTAAAGTTTAATTACCTAATAAACGTCTCAGTTTCGAAATAACTGTAGATACTTTTCAATTGATCGCCAAATATCTAGTTATTGCCGAAATTCTGCAATAAAAGCGAGTTTAGCAAACAGGAAACATTAGTGTGTAATTAAATATTAGCCTTTTTAGTAAATTGACAAATAAACTCGATGGACAAGTTGTTGTTGTGAAATCGTTCACTTGAGACAGTTGTGATGGACAGTTATTTAGTTGGGTTGAATTAATTAGCTGTTTTTGGCAATTAGATTATTTTTTCGAAGTTATTATGTGTGTCGCAAAATTTTGCAATAAATAAAATCATGAGGACTAGATTTTTGCCAAAGTTATCGTGTGTTACAAAGAAAAAGAGCTATTTTATTGATAATGGTACGGAACCCTTCGTGCGCGAGTTCGACCCGCACGTGGCCGGTTTTTTTACAAATTGCGACTGAGATGCGAATGCGAAAGAGGAATTAGCCCTAATATATTTTATTATTGGATTTAGATAAAGATAATTATGCAATTGATGCTTTCATTGCTTTCAAATCTAGGTACTGTTCGTTTAAATTTGCCTTAAAGTTTTTTTAATTCCTCATAGTAATCATGCATTTACAAGAATATTCTTGCTTGAATCTTTTATTGTGCAAAACAATCATACATAATGTATTGAATAGCTCACATATTGAATGTAGATGAGACTAAATGATACTAAGGTCATTAGTTCAAACAATTGCTTTAAATACTACATGAGTTTTTTTTCGTCTCGATGTGATTAATCGATATGGCAGAATATCGCGTCAGTAATGAAATAAACCTATTGGATTGTAGACAACGCGTGGGTTGAACATAAATTATGTTATGGATTGGACAACAGTTGTGCGAGTCTCGCTCAACAATCGCTGGGCGATTTTTGAAAACACTATATTTATGTAAAATGGTTTGTTTGTGGAAGGTAGTCTCTGGAAGTACAGACACATCAAGCTACAAGAATCTGTCAAATTCCTTTAATAGATTTTTAACTTTATTGCTAGATCATTAAGTTCAAGGTTGATTGGGAAAATTAGACAGTTTCGGGTGTGATGTGCTGGCGACTGTACGAACTGAGACGATTTGGAAAATGCTTTTATTGGTCGAAACGGTCTACACTATCACAATAATCCGCAGTTAGAATAGACAGTTAGTCAATTATAAATTGCGCAACAGTTGCGCGATAGTTTCGAAACAATTGTATGCAGCTTTTTACTTTATAATGTCATTAATGCATGTAGAAATAATCAGTTTGGTTAAGACTTGTATTGGAATAGTAGGGAGAGCTATGACATACATAGTATGAGGTGTAAAGAGTAGGCTAGGTCCGTAAGATATAAGAAAAAAAAATTGTTTGCCCACTTTTGACAATTAACAATTCCAAATAAATTGAAACTTCACAAAGAATCTTCCGGAATTATTCTACTATACCGTACCAGGTACACAGAGCGGTGACAGCCTGGTTATTGTTAACATGCCGATATCAAACTGTCTTCTTTTTTATTTAGCTGGGAGTTTCCTTACTGTAGATAATCTCCCTCCTGTATTTATTTAAGAACTGAATCAAACCTATTAAACATCGAGCTACTGGTAAAACGATTGTACCTACATAATCATTTAGAATATTTTTTTGTTTTCAGATTCAGTAGCAGTTGAATCACCTTTTCCTGCCACCTGCCAGTCCACATACCAAAAAAAGTACATTACAGCCTCCAAGTAGGTTCTAATAGCTTAATGTGTTTGTTATCGGCTATCACCTATTTGTCTAAAACAATAAATAAGAACGCATCCGTTGCTAACGATGGCGCGCGAAGATCCCAATCGTTTGACAGATTGGCGTTTGAGTGACAGCTGTCATTCTATTTAGCAGACTTTGTATTTAGCCTTTTTGGTTTAGCACTACTTCGGAAAACTTAAAATTGTGTTCGATTTTTGAAGTTGGGACAAGGGGTTTTGTAAATAGTCTTCTGGTTCTATGGACCTTAGAGATTCCATGATATGATAAACCTTTGAAATCTGATAGATTTAGGTTGAGCTTCAGGAAGTTTAGGAAAATTTGATAACGATCTATCTATTCAAAAGAAAGCTTCAAGGAAATGCATGGAATTCAGACAGAAGAAGAAGTGCAATACTTAATTTAAGCATCTGCTTCTAGTGATAGATTGATAAGTAGGCTTGACTAACACAAATGACATACATAGACACATAGACAGACAATTTCAACGAAAAGCCCATTTTCGTTGAAATTGTCTGTCTATGTGTCTGTCTCTATCGAAGTATGGAAATCTCCAGGGTTGCGGAATTTGTTCGAAAGAGTCACCACGGCCCTGGAACGCAAAGGGCTTTAGAAGGAATACGGATGGGTATTAGTCAGTAAGAGTCTGATATGCCCTTCTACTCCACCCAGAGCGGAAGAAGTCATTTGATGATTTCCCATACATAAAAAAAAGTATGTAAATCTGCCCCAAAGTCACGAGATATAGGTACATCTTTGAAAAGAGCCGTTCACTAGGAATCTTCGCTTCTTACGCGACTTTTGACAAATTATAGTTATTGTTTCCTAGCCCAACTGCATCATGACCCAGCTAACGATTGGCCAACAAACTATCTCCATCAATAGGTACTTCTGAAACTTATCTGCCCACTGCTATCTATCACTCGGTATAAAAACACAATGGGTGTGTGCCAGAGGTATGTTATTGTTGACCGCTCGGACGGCATGTGGTAACCACTACCAGCGTCTAAGTAACTTATTATTCACTCGCTTAGGAAACGCCACAGAGCAACGAAAAACCTAAGTGGTCGCTGCTAAAGTCAGTACTGTCAAAATTTCCCATACGAAAGCGATTATTTGCGCCAAGCATGACTGCAAAAATATACAAATGTGCGTGTCAGGGCCGTAGCGCTGGTTTTCAGCAACAGACGACGGTCTTGACCTATAGAAATTGACGGCCCGTAACAATTCTGACTAGGTATAATGGTTATGATAACCAAGGTGGTGCTTAGCGTAATTTCGTGGCCACGAATGTTATCAGCAATGGATGAAAGAAAGAAGAAAGAAAGAAAAAGTATTTATAGCCACAGAAATGACATACATATAAATTACTAGCTTTTGCCCGCGACTTCGTACGCGCATTTATCCCGTTCCCGTTAGAATAATTTCGGAAAATCCTAAGCTACATGCCAAATTTCAGCTTTCTACGACCAGTACTTTCGGTTGCGAGTTGTCTGTTAGTCACTCAGTCACTTAGTCGGAAGAATTTTATGTATTAGGTTTGATGATAAGTTTAAACTAAAAAAAAAAACTGAATATTATCTATTGTAGTACTTTAATTTTGTTAGTCAAGACAAATATTAAGATTAACATTTAACTGAAAGCAAAAGGAAGGAACAGCAACTAGGCAGATACACATCGTGAGGCTCCCACTCAGCATTATGCTGTGCTATGGGCGAACCCACAGCACAGCGCTGATTTTCAGTGGTCACCTTTTCCATCTGTCTGCGTGGCTTAACATGCTGTGTGATCCAATGAAGTAAGGTCTACAGATAACGGACTCCCTACTCTAGGTACTCTACTCTCTACCAAGCTCTGTGGTAAATACAAAGTTCACTGTCCTAAGAACGATGACGTTTGTCATTTGTTTGAGATATTTTGATGATGTCATTAAAAGTTTTGTCAGTTTGCAGAATCTCCATGACACCCTAGTGTAGTTTAAAATTACCCATAACACCTTTTTTGCGCGGAAACCTTCTTGCTGGACTACCCGAAGTGACGTTCTCTCAGCGATTGTGATTACCGAAATAATAAAAATGTTTGGGATTGAACTCATATGACATTTCGGTAGCGCATGTCTATCCTATACATTCGGACTGTCCGCTTTGTATATTAAGTCCCTAATTGTTTGACAATTATTATCGTTAGTAGATTGTCGATTTTTGTAAGAGTATTTCAGACTTATATAAAAAAAAGCACGGACAGTTTTCCCCCAACTATTTTTGGCCAATTTGTGTATGTAATCTCAGCTCCGGCAGATGCAACTAGTTATTAAAGACTCGCGTTTTTAGTAAATTAGTGCTTGAAAAAAGTAATCAAACTTTTTGGATAAACGCAGTCAATAGTTGCAATTTAACGCTTTAAGTCCCAAAACCTGCCAAGTCATATCCTATCCGCTTCTTGCAAGGATTCTATCTCCAATTAGCCTTACATTATAGAAATAAAAGGTGTAATGTTTACAGCCACAAAAACCCTCAACTATCCAATTAAGTTTACAGTAAACATAATTTAAATCGCATAAACAAGATTTGCGGTTTTTTCTCTTTTTCTTTTTGGCAACACTGAACATTACCGGCCGGGACTAATTGAACTTTCGAGTGGAACTAAGTAGATATCTGTTTCTAGGAAGTCTGATTTGCCTGATCATCGCAATTACTGAAATACGTGTTGCCAATATGTTGGCGCCAATGTTGGTCACACGTCTGTGCTTTGATTGCTCTTTTCACAGTTTTCACTAGTCTTCCGATTCAAGATGACTGTCAAATTTTATTTTACTATTATTACTTATTTTATCAGGGAGATAGTGTAAATTTTAGAAAGTTCAAATTTGCCATAAAAGTTTTCATGAAAATGACCAGACATTGTTATAAGCCATAGACTGGCAAATAAGCTAGCGGTTCACGGGGTGGTAAGTGTTCCTCGCTGTCTCCGAATATCTGCAATACCAGGGTAACATAGGTGTGTTGCGTTTTCCAGGATGCTCTCTTAAATTCATATGAATGTAGGTAGATATGAATCCAGATTTAAATTATGTCGTAGGTCATCGTTTTACCTGCACTGGTCCTGCATTCAGGTCCAGGTACAATTCTTATTTTCCACTAATACGCATTTTCCTGCTACTAGGAGTTCATAAAATCCGACAGTTTAAAAACGGACACTCGAAAACAATTAGTAGTCTACCTGTTGTGAAACTTCGTAAGAACGTAACTAAGCCAGAGGTGCGGGCGTGGGCGTCATACAAGTGATACTACTCACCCCGATTGCGACCGACGGCGTTGCAGCGAGGTATGTGCTAAAACATACCTTTTGTTACGTTGGCAGCACTGCTGAGCTGTCAACGTGGCATCGTTTATAATGGGTGGAATATAGAAGTTGGAAAATGTCCTTATCCAGGGCATGGAGTTTATTTAAATTTATTGAGCCTTTAGGACGTTGAGGCAACAAAAGGACAGACAAACCGACAGAGTTAGGTACTTTCTTGAAGGTATGGAGTACGGATTTAAAGGGAATGAGTTCGCGGTTAAAAATTCAAATAGTTTTAGTAAGAACTCAATACTGACTCCTGATTATAAAGATCTACGATGTCCTGATTAAATAGTTGTGAGAAGATCATCTAGCAAGTAGGTATCTNCTCCTGATTATAAAGATCTACGATGTCCTGATTAAATAGTTGTGAGAAGATCATCTAGCAAGTAGCAGTCTAATACAGCACAAATTCAGTTTACCGCAGCAACCTTCACTGCTGGATTTCATAATAGTCTTTTTATAAGTAATCACCATTGCTTTCTCTATTAATATGGACTAATAAGAGGGAGATGGCGTCGTTTTAATGATTCTACTAAGAACATAAGGATCATTACAATGAAACACTAAGTTATGTGTTTCTTTTCCCGCTACACAATAGCAGTCATTCTAAAATGTGGTAATGATCGCACCCAAACATGCACCCACATACTAATTCAACTGTCAAACAACCACTATATTCCCAAGTCCATTGGTCTATCAAACACATCCACCAATATTACACAGACGTGAAAAAAAGAATACATGTCATTGTTAGTCCAACTAGACGCGATAAAAAATCTATATCCAGACTCTTAGTCTATCAAGAAGTCTAGTCTGTAATGATGTCATTATACTAGTAAATAGATCTGATATGAATTCATTATGATTCGGCGTAGTATCTGTTTTGTTGGCACTTGGCATGGAGTTAATAAGGCTGTTGGGAGGAATAGAGATGTGGAGTTAATTGTTGGTGGTATTAGAATAATGACTTAAGTATTGAGTGTAACAATATCCATATGTCATATGTATAGATCGCATAATATTCGATCCAAACGTTGACAAAGAGGTAACCTAGACAATAAATTAAGCTATGCAGAGACATCGAGCGAGAAATGCACGTCGAAAAAAAATTTGCACACATGAAAAGTCCAAAGGCTAAATGGCACTGAAAAGCCAAATAATCGAATCAACAAATAATTCAGATCATTGACTTATTAGACATCGGTATAGAAAGTACAAAGAGATCGTCAAGAAACGCTGATTTGGAAATGTCATACGGAAAAAAAAGATATCATGTCCTCTTTATTTAATAAACATTGGGCGCATAAGTGTATGCGCCCAATGTTTATTAAATAAGGCAAAAATGATGGCTCTGATTATCAAAAAAGGATTTGAGGAAGGAAGTTTAATAAATAAATATTTTTATAAGTAAATTAAATTCCTCGAAATCTATCACCAACACCATGAATCGTCACAATATTTCAACAATTTCACCACAACATATTAATCGCCGCCACTTGAAAACAGGGCTCATTGTATTCTGGTTTCTTNCTGGCCTGTTGGTCGAGTGGTTAGTGACCCTGACTGCTAAACCGGAGGTCGTGGGTTCGATTCCCACCCAGGACAAATCTTTGTGTGATGAGCATGATCATTTGTTCTGTGTCTGGGTGTAATTTGTCTATAATATGTATGTATTTAGAAATATATAAGTATATTTATCAGTTGTCTGGTTGCCATAGCACAGGCTCTGCCTAGTTTGGGATCAGATGACCGTGTGTGAGTTGTCCCAAGATATTATTATTATTATTATTATTATTAGTTTGATGTAGAAGGTGTGTAATGGATGATATGACAATTTTGATATGGAAGCAAGTGTTTATCATGGAAAACGCAAAAAAACGATAATTAATATAAACTCAGATACTCATAATTAGGTTTGTCTTAGCATCTTGTTTAACAGAATACCAGTCGGTAAATTGGTATGTTTTATTACCAACTTCGTCTATCTATATCAATAAACGCGCAGGTAGCTTTATATCCTGATTGTTAGAAATTAAATTGACTGTTTACGGTCTGCGGCAATTGGCAGATAATCCTAAAACTAATTGCAATGTTTTCATGTGCCTATTCTATAATTCCATTAGGGATTTTTCAGTTCGGATTTGTGCTCGTTTGCTGGAAATACCAACCTAATTAATTTTATAAATAAATTATTCTGGGTAAGCTCGCTCCATCGTCGACTTTGTCTCTGGTATCTATGACCTAGACTAGAGTCAAGAGCAAACCCATATTAATAATAAAAAAATATAATAAGTATAATATATATAAAAAAGCGTGAAGCTATATTATTTTCGATATTTCAAATCCACAGACGCACAGGATCAGTCGTAGTGGTGACACTTGCGGGAGAGACGCACAGGACCAGTCGATGTCACTAAGGGGAGGCCTATGACTAGCGGCTGGAATGACGATTACCAGAAACATAATAATTTTATGTATTGAAGTACCTAAAACACTCCAACCAATAACCCATACTATAGTAGTATTATAATTGCGAAAGTAACTGTCTGCTCACCTTTCATGTATGGTTCAACGGATTTGTATGAAACTTGGAATATGGGTAGACCATGAACTGGAATAGGACATTGAATTCTTTTCATTTCAGGGTTCCGTTTCCTTGGGATAATTTCCGAGCGAGAATTCCGAGAAGGATAATTTCAAGCGGGCGAAGCCGCTGACATAATCTACGAGTAGCTCATGAAGTTCCCAGTACCGATTAGAACATCACATAACGTCGATACAGGTTGCACGTCATAATAGGAAGCTCTAAGAGCCCATAATGTTCAGTTTGCTAATACTCGATCTTATCTATAACCTTAGGACCTCTTTGCTCTTAACTCTTTGACCTACTTATGTCACCCCTGACAGTTAGCTTTTGACTTTTGGTTCCTATATGCTTCGTTGGCTCAAGTGTTTATTTGACATAGATTCTTAACCATTGTGGGTGGATTAAGAAAATAAGTTTGGATGGGTATTGTCATCTTTATTAAGCCTTTATAAGAGTGATCAGTCTTTGAACGTAATCAAGGTTGAGCTATGAGAAGAGCACAGAAAAAGTGCACAATGGTTACTAAATGAGTTCTCAATAAATGAATCCTGTTTTGACCTAATTTGCTTTGGCTTTAACGCAACTCGAATGTAAATTGAAGTGATGGGTCACTGCAACTTACGTTCGGGTCCCTCTATATCTTAGAAGTTTTTGATGAAAAGGTCATACTCANTTTTATAAATAAATTCTTCTGGGTAAGCTCGCTCCATCGTCGACCTTGTCTCTGGTATCTATGACCTAGACTAGAGTCAAGAGCAAACGCATATTAATAATAAAAAAAAAGCGTTAAGCTATATTAGTTTCGATATTTCAAATCCACAGACGCACAGGACCAGTCGTAGTGGTGACACTTGGAAGAGAGACGCACAGGACCGATCGTAGTGGCGACACTTGCGGGAGAGACGCACAGGACCAGTCGATGTCACTAAGGGGAGGCCTATGACTAGCGGCTGGAATGACGATTACCAGAAACATAATAATTTTATGTATTGAAGTACCTAAAACACTCCAACCAATAACCCATACTATAGTAGTATTATAATTGCGAAAGTAACTGTCTGCTTATCACCTTTCATGTATGGTTCAACGGATTTGAATGAAACTTGGAACATGGGTAGACCATGAACTGGAATAGGACATTGAATTCTTTTTATTTCAGGGTTCCGTTTCCTTGCGATAATTTCCGAGCGAGGATTCCGAGAAGGATAATTTCAAGCGGGCGAAGCCGCTGACATAATCTACGAGTAGCTCATGAAGTTCCCAGTACCGATTAGAACGTCACATAACGTCGATACAGGTTGCACGTCATAATTGGAAGCTCTAAGAGCCCATAATGTTCAGTTTGCTAATACTCAATCTAATCTATAACCTTAGGACCTCTTTGCTCTTAACTCTTTGACCTACTTATGTCACCCCTGACAGTTAGCTTTTGACTTTTGGTTCCTATATGCTTCGTTGGCTCAAGTGTTTGTTTGACATAGATTCTTAACCATTATGGGTGGGTTAAGAAAATAAGTTTGGATGGGTATTGTCATCTTTAATAAGCCTTTATAAGAGTGATCATTCTTTGGACGTAATCAAGGTTGAGCTATGAGAAGAGCACAGAAAAAGTGCACAATGGTTACTAAATGAGTTCTGAATAAATGAATCCTGTTATGACCTAATTTGCTTTTGCTTTAACGCAACTCGAACGTAAGTTGAAGTGATGGGTCACTGCAACTTACCTTCGGGTCCCTCTATATCTTAGAAGTTTTTGATGAAAAGGTCATACTCGTATTACTCTTAGATCAATCACTACAATACTATCTGAATTTATCCGCACTGAAGTTGAAATAGATTTCAATAACGTTTCAATTGAAAAAGGTTCGAGTACGTACAAAAAGCAGAATCATATCAAGTTCTGTTACTTTCCTACATATATACTACATTTATATATTATTGAATACCTATACCTCCCGACACGTGCTAAGGTCGGTCGTGCCAGCACGTGTCATGTTATCGGCGGCAAGTGCATCAGAGTACGGTTATAATACATTTTGTGTTGTTTGCCGCGGGCTAGCAACAAACACGCTACAAAAAAAACAACTTCCTCTATGGTCAAGACTTAATATAGCTGACATAGATGGGTTTATGGCGCGAAATTGATTAACAGTTGCATATTTTTGTTTATGGCGAACTTTTATAACTTTTTCCTATTATTGAATGATTTGTGTCGACTTCCAACCGAAGAGTGACCATTGAGGCTTAAAGACGTTGATGGCCAAACGAACTATATACTATACTAATATGATAAAGCTGAAGAGTTTGTTTGTTTGAACGCGATAATCTCTGGAACTATCAGTTGGATTTGGAAAAATATTTTTGTATATGAAAACCACATTCATGAGAAAAGGAAAAAAACGGGATATGATACGTACAAAGTCGCGGGCAAAACCTAGTTATCCTAATATGACCTGTATTTAGCATGGTATGGCTGAAAACCATCTTGTTAAATACGGTCAGAAAGATGCTGTTACTGTTTTTTCATAATAATAAGAAATATTTGTCTATATTCTGTCCGCGGCTTTGTCAGTTAGTAAAGTTTTATCTTCCAGAGAAAACTTACTACCAAGATGAACAGGATATTATGTCCCAATCAGTGTCTTAGCTTATCCTTATGCTAAGTTCCAGCAATATTCGTTACCGCTTTAGACGTGAAATGTAACAGCCAGGCAGACACGACACACTTAGCATTTATAAATTTAGTAAATGTGGATTTTGAGTGTATTTTACTTTTTTTTATTATAGATCGGCAGGCTTTTGCCCAAAATCTCACCAGATGGAAATCTATGATGTGGTCGACGATGAAGCACGCTTGCCTAGAAGTAACCTATTCATTCTTGACTTAGGTTGTGCCTATCAGGAACAGAGTCCAAAACGGTTGATTTTGACTTTATTGAAAGACATGAGGAAGTCTGCAGAAAGAACCTAGTTTATCCAAGATGATAAGGATATGAATATCTACGTACAAATTTTACCGCACTGACCGCGTAGATTGCGATTATTTCCAGTCAGTGAGTCCATTGTGGTCCAGTAACGGCATTTAGGTGACTATGGTCAGAATTAGTCGACTATTGTCAGAATTAGCCGCGTATTGTCGGAATTTTGGCGTCTTATCGCGTCTACTATCGAATCATGACGAATTTTATACGCTTAAACGTAAACGGGACGGCGGCGGCGCTTGTGAATTATTTCTGCTTCGTTTGAGAATTAGGTGGTTTTGTGCCGTCTGGCTTGGAATAATGCTAATGCATTTTAAAGGGGGCCTTTGAAGGTTTTCTGTAGTTTTGCATTTAGTAGCAGATGTGCGTCCAGACACTTATAAAACAACTTACATAATTGAAGAAGGAATTCATCGAGCATTAACTAATGAATAGGTAAGCAGCTTTTTTGAAGCTCGCAAACTTGACAATAGACATCCGATAACCTTTAATTGAAAGACGCTTGACATAATTGGCTGCAAAACAGGTGTCCATGTTTTTGAATATTAATGTGTTGCTCAATATTTCAGATATCAATCATATCAGAGCAGAAAAATTGGCTCCTTTTTCAATTAGCTTATAAACTAATAAGAGTCATTTTCGCCTGTATCGCTNCCATGTTTTTGAATATTAATGTGTTGCTCAATATTTCAGATATCAATCATATCAGAGCAGAAAAAAATGGCTCCTTTTTCAATTAGCTTATAAACTAATAAGAGTCATTTTCGCCTGTATCGCCGATTGTTGAAATTTTACAGCTAGCTTTAAGTCTACTTACATCGTCTCCATGTTCATCATTCCCGTTGATGCTGTAATCAGCTTCATTGTTGTTCATAATCTTATCGTCAGCGCCATCTATCCTTATATCATTACCATCCTTCATGGTGTAGTCATTTCCATCTGTGGTAACAGCACTAACGTCGGTCATGTCATTACCAACACACTGCCTCATCTCCAATCTTATTTTACTCGATTCTTTATCGATTATCATGTTCGATTGCACGATCTTATCAATATCGTAGTTGTCTGCAAAAGCTTTCGATTTCCTCTTCAAATTCTGGGGCGATTCTAGTTTATCGGTTAAATTGTTGTTGTTTCCGAATTTTAGAGATTCAGATTCTTCTATGTGAGGTTTCTTGGCGTTTTCGTAATCGATTTGTGTCTTCTTTCTTTTCAGGCTGAAGTTCTCGTTGAATATGTCATCGACGGTGAGATCTCGGTCTGTCATGTCGGGCAGGTTGACGCCGTTCATTTTAGTCATCGTGGCGAATGTTCCGCGTTTCTAATTGGTCACATTGTGCACAGCGGCTGGGGGTTATCTCGTGCCATTGTCGGTTTAACGCGGCGTAAATCATCGACAGATCATTATCTATCGGCTAAGATGACCGCTATAACCGGCCAGTTTACAATGACCTCTAATTTCAGTACACCATGTACACAGAAATCGATTTGTTCAAGATCTATATACGTTGGCGTTATTGTATTGTTACCGCCTCACGTTGGGCAACTATCGTGAACTTTTACACGATTATTGTACTGCCATTACATTTCGTATGAGAATTCTATTTTCTTAGATCGATAATTTTCTTTTGCCTCGCTCTTCAGTGTGTATTCGTCTCTTTCTTACATCAAATAATGTTATTGTTTACTTGCCCCGTTATTATTGATGGTATAGAAAATTGCCTGACCAATATGTGATTACCTCCGGATTGATATACACGATACAACTGGAGTTAATAACTCAATAATAATAATTCAGTTGAGAACTTATAAAATCTGTCGACTAATTTGACACTGTCGCACAATTAAAATTAAATAGTAAAATTAAATTAAGTTAAATAGCAGAAAGTTCGCACACTGAAAGACACTCAAACTCCTGACACCCAATAAAAAAGAAACACAATCACTGTCAAAAAATTTATAAAAGTTCGAATTCGAAAAGTTTAATTTCGTATGTTGGCGCGTGTTGGGGCCCACGTGAGCAGTCGCTCGCGGCTATCACATGGAGTGCCCGCGCGCGCCTGACGTACCGCGACGATAAAGACGGGGAGTGCCACAGTACACCGTAAGTATGCAGATCAAGAAATACATTAACATTTACTAACTGATGATGAATTGCTTGCCGACGAGCGGGCGGACGATTAATCGAGTGCATAATTGAATTGCGTCAATGATTTAGCAGATATTATTTTTAGTTGACTTATTTAAATAATTTTGCATAGCCATTGGCTACGCCTAGCTAGGCAGAGGTAATTGTCATATCCGACGATGATATAAAGTCCTGTCTAACATGCTTAGATTATTTGTTATTATTTATAGGAACATGGTAATAGTCAGATCTATCCTAGCAAGTTTGATCCACTTTCCTAGCCTACTACTGAAAAACTACATTTCTGTTTTGTCAATCAATTTTAAATCCTAGTTAAATGCTTCCTGATTTCAGTAGAGATACAGATAAAAGATTTCTACCGTTTCCAGCAAAAATTGTCGCCAGTGTAAAGTTGGAAGCTTCTCTACGACTCGAACGTAAAAAACTGCATGGACAACTGAAGGAAATGTAATAAAAGTGAACAACACTTTTTCTTTTCTTTTACTTAATTTCCTTTTTCCTTTTCTAGCTTAATGTAACAACACCACAAAATTTTGAAAATAACTTGCATGTCACATTCATCATCATCTTACTTTCAGCAACTGATTTCCTCACATATACTACGCAAAAAGCTCCTTCTCACTCTTCGCAGCAAATGTGTATCATTGTTCCTCTCATATCAGGTTTGATTGCGAGGTGATCATGTGTCTGTGTGTGCGTTCTGTACCTACATTTTTGTGTATGTCTGTGAGCGTACAATGATTTGCGTCTGAGGTACCTACTTGTGTACGCATTTTTGATGACATATCGCGCGGAGCTTAGAAAGCTTTCGTCTAATGTTTGATTGTTT
>NDFZ01001847.1:0-15317 GCA_002192655.3 Mamestra configurata | reverse complement strand
ATTTTTAGCTTTGTGAAAATAATGGATATCAAATACTTGCATTAATAAATTCCTTTTTAAGCTTTATGTTTGCAATACAGGGCTAACAATTAAATAAATGGTTAACCTTTTATTCAACTAATTACCTGGTTACAAGTTTACAATAAAAAAAGAACAAAAAAAGTCTTTAAAAACTTATAACTTAGCAATTAAATTATCAAAATAAACATTTAATTCAATTCAACAATTTAAACACAAACCTAATGGATGTCACTTCTCTACACGCATTTGGAAATGCGATATTTTTGTGAAATAAAAACGGAACGCCCGCATTACAAAATGCAGTGTAAATAATAGGAGGACGTTCCTTTTCACGCTTCAATAATTGCTCGACAGCAGATAAACGAGAGGTATCGAGTTACTGCCGAGGAACTGCACGGGTGTTCTGACTTTACTTCTATAACTCTTTTATGTGACTTAATGTATAAGCACAATGCCTTTTTAATCCTTTTATGAAATGTAATAATAGTATGGGATTCGGATTTGGGTAGTCACTAATTGCGTTTTAATTCTGTTGAAAGATTGTAAGCCTTTTGAAAACTTGTAACAGATCAGACATTTATTTCCTCAAAGAATGTTCATGGCCGTGTTAATACCAGTCAATCGGATTCCTTCCGTTAATTAGGAAATCGAGAAACCACTTGAATCGTACACAAGCAAAGGCGCTACTGCCATAGACTTATTTTTTTCTTCTAATCAATAGATTCAAAGCGCAGGGTTCCGTCCATTGTCTCTGCTACAAAGAGCGAGGTTCAATTACGGAGGTCATCAACACGACTTTTTATGGAATTTTCAGCTTTACGACTCATTTTGATGGTCCGCCTTCAAACGGAGTGATATTTTGTAAATAAACAAAGGACTGAAATAACTATCTCATTACCTTTGTAGAGCCGGTAGAACGGAGAACTTCTCAAGCGTTTTTGTAGCTAGTTTAAAAAAAAAGTCATAGGTGTATATTTACTAGTTATGAAAAAGATAAAGGTTCTCTCTGTATTGTTTAATTTGTATTTATGTTCAATGATTAGGTAAGCGGCGGCTACAAGGAGTCTGGAGTTTTGGTAGTTCATCCGTTGACGGATAAGACAAGATGTTTTTATTATAATACTAGTGTTTTAATAGCTGTTTAAAAGTAGAATACTAGGATTAGTGTTAGTCGTTACATGAATTAGAGTAATAGCCGTAGTTATTATAACAGATATGTTAATATTTTCATGTTTATTTTAGCTTTTGTTTTATAGCTCACGGACGGCACAATGCGATTTGTTTGCACACAGACACACATCCCTATGCAAGCGTATGTATGTGGAATATACATTATTATCATGAGTGCTGTGTCCGGACTCCGACTGGCGTTGGTCCAAGCACTGATTCTCATTGAAATATTAAACCAAGACACTGCAATGCAGTGTCTCAGACGCGTATGTTGCCAAATTAATTAGTTACACTGTTATAGTATGTAGATAAATTGACAATTAAACATAAATATTTGAAAATTACATACAGAATATTACATCTTAATTAAACTATACAATTATTCATATGGATACTAAACAATATTTACTCGATTTATTGCTTAGTTTTTTGTCAGTGAGTGTACTAATCAATTTAATTATTTCTGCCTGATCAATAAGGCACCTTCCGTTAAATAAGAAGAGATTATAACCAAGAAAATAATGAAACACCTACAGCCGTTTTCCTTTACTATTTCTTATGCTTAATCAGTAATTGTAAAAACTAAGCATCACTTTTGATACAGCAATCACTTTTAAGAAATTAAAAAATAAAAAAGTATGCAAACGGTAGCAGTAGTAGGTAGGTATTTAACTCAGATAAGTTAGTTAAAGAGTCTTAGATCATCCGGCAGGCTGCGCCGGCGTCGCCGCGGCGTCGGACCGGCGCGCGGCGCGGCCGCCGCTCACGCCTCGTTGCACGCTTTATCGCCATCCAAACAGACACATACATACTCCAATGGAAAGAGACTTTGCTTAACAGATTTCCGGATATTCATTTCTAGTTTACTGACTTTTTTACCTAAAAAATCAAATATACTTAACACTTCCGTTCTGTTCTGCAAACCTTCATGAAGCCAACCACCCAACGCGACAATAAATGTACAACAATCATCCAAATAGCATTACATCCACAATTGAACGACAAATAAACTCGAGTGGCTTGAGGAAACGCAATTTCCTTCGAGGCAGTAAAGCGACAAACTGTTCCACAATGGGAATATCATGGAGGCAATTTATTACGAATGATCAACAAGTAGCTGGGGAACTTCGGGCCACAGACGGAAAGCAAAGAATGAATGCGAGAGCCTCCGAATTGAAACGAACACCGATAAAGGACCCTCCGAGTGCCGGCGCCGTGCGCGCTCGGAACGCACGCCAACACTCCAGTCCTCCTGTACAATCCTCCCGTACAATTCGAAAAAGCGAACGCACACAAATGACACGAGGGAATCCCTCCCGGCTAGACGGAATTATCTCGGCCTCTCTATTTCCGTTTCGCGTACTATTGAAATCGCGTCTCCCTCACTCTCCCCGGCACCGTATGACGCCGTCTCTTTCGCATTCGGTTCATTCATGACTGTATATTTGAATGGATTCGGAATGTGCGTTTTCTTGCCGCGTCTCCAATTCGACGTCATTCAGGAAAACGGCCGGGTGACATCGGGCCGTATCATTTGAATCCCCTGCGAATCCTTGTTACGACTTTTTTCGAGTTGGAATGCTTGTGACAGAGTCAGTAAATGCGTTGGATGTTGAGTCCTAGTTCGTTGTACATGCTAAGGAACAGTTCTGGTCAACTCACGAAACAAGATCGATTCACAAAAAGCGACAATGTAATAATGAGCGTGTATAATTAAAATTCGCTTCCGTGTTAGGTACATATTGAATGGTCGATAGAAACTATCGCATGGCGTGTGGTGTGCGCTGTACGCCGGTAGCCGTTGTAACGTCTTATAATTGCGGCTCACCATGTGTTGAGCTCTAATCATGTTTAATTATAGTAAGAAGAAGGAGTCATTGCCGTTTATCATGAGATGAACTGTTACAGACGTATAAACGCCGCGAGAAAATGATGGATTAAACGTTGCTCCAGTTACGAGTAGGAAAGTACGGTGCTCACATTAATTAGTAAACGTTAGAATAGATTAGAGCTATAAATATGTTTTGTATTTATTTCCTCTACTTATATGCGTAATTTATTGATAAGTGTCGGGGTATTTGCATAGTATTTCGTATTTGTATCATTGCATCTTATTTCTAAACAAGAAAAATGTAATTTGTCTGTGTGACNGCATCTTATTTCTAAACAAGAAAAATGTAATTTGTCTGTGTGACAGACTTCGCTATTTAGAAATAGGCAGAGATTAAACTATGCGAGCTGTTTAGCATAAAAACAAATCAAGAAATGAAATTTTCCTCTCAACACTAATCTTGTATTTAAGAAATGAAGACATGTTCCGTCGATGTGAATAACGGGAGACAGTGATTTAAATACAAGTTTTCTTCTGTCCGTACACTCATAGTACATGGTTATTAATCCAATGCAGATTAGAGCTGAGACAATGGGAGGCGGAAATGCAGCGGGATGACGTTTTTGCGAGACTCGCTCAACCGCCATTGTGAGAATGAGACGCGCACACTAATTGCCAGCGAAATTATAAGTTCAAACAAACGAGATTCATTTGTGTTCTAAATTAAGACGTGTTTGTCTGTTTTAGAAAATTATGATAATCGTACCATGATCGTAGATTGAAGGCAGACAGGCTTAAACACACAAGCGACATCGTGGGATCTCGCAAGATTGATTCAGCGATTGACAGTAAAAAGCGAATGTTTTAAAAAGCAATAATTCTAATAAGCGGCAGTTAGTTCTTGCACATGATTATAACAGTAGATAAAGTTACCTTTTATAGAATTACAATTCGTAATAAACGCCGATGGAATTGTAATTGTTTCTATGATTTTGAATTGTAAAAGTAGCTAAGTGCGCTCTTCCAGCGTGACAAAATGAAGTCATTAGACGTAGGGAGTGTTAGTAGAGACGGGGCAAGAAATGCATTCGCACAATTAGTCCATTATGAACTGATACACGCCGTGTACCGCGGTTTTGCTTATTTTTCTCATGATACCATATCAATTTACTAGCTTGTGCACCTAATCGTGCTTTTTGCAAATGATTGGTTAGGTACACGAAAGTGTTCAGGGGGAGAGAGAGTCGACCATTTATTATTTACGAATAGTTCGGAAGAAAAAATGGAAAAGCAAAGAAACGTGTTTGAGTTTGAATGTTTTTTTTTTTGTTACTATGTTACCTACTTATTTAAGCTTAGTTATGTGGAGAATAAATCAGGCAAAGTAAAATATAGCTACGCATAAGAAAATCAGAAAATGTTGTCTACTCGGCAAAACAACGATTCTGAAGATAGGAGCGTAACAAAATATCTTTATTGCAGCTATAATAAATTTATAGTCAGGTGAGAAAGTATTAGAAAACATAAAAGTAGAGATGTAAATTACAAGTAATAGTGTAACGTAGGTCCAACTTTATACAAACACATAGAAAAGTTTGTAACAAAGAAACAAAATGATAAGGGCTACTTAAGTCGGTCTGAAACCCTCGTTAAACGTTGATATACGGTTTATAATAAAAGTTAATAAAACATTTGCAACAATTTAAAAGGGTTATCAATAAAAAACTTAGTAGACGAACGAGTATTGACTGTGCGTCGGAGGTTGCCAGTTAAAAGATAGTAAACTGCGTTTTACAACCTACCTGTTATTTATTTTTAATCAAATCACGCCTTAATAAATTCAACAATGTAACGTAAGTTTAATACGTGCAAAGTCAGCTGGAAGGTATTCATTTCAAAACGTTGGCCTTCTGTTGTTCTGTCAGTTCACCTGATCTTCTGTCCTCACATTACTTTGCAGTGATGTGTGAAAATAATAAGTAAAGTACCTAGTCATTAGCAATAATGACTAGGTACTTTACTTATTATTTTAAGTTCTATCAGTCCAACCAAAGGTTGTCGTTAGATCTGTCGGTAAGACCGCCATTGTACCCTTAATATAAAGCTGGGTACTGACCGGTGTTACGGGCCGTAATGTAAAATTCGCAGCGAGCATGTTATGTTACGCCGTGTCCTAAAATCCATGTAAAACAAAACATAAACGCATATCTTCATTTTCGTTTCAACGTACTGACTGCACGAATGCTTGCTGTGTAACATGTTACGTTACGCTCCTTAACACCGGTCAGTACCCACGTTTAAGGTTTCTTGTAAAAAAGTTGTCTCACTACTTTTGGTGTACAGTAAAAGACATTCTACTCTACACTACTCTAAAATATTTTTGGTGTAGACACTATTAATGTTAGTTTGATTCAATTTCAAACCGTGAAAGTGATTTCCAGTGTTGTAATCTGCAATAAAGTGCAGATCCCTTTTCTAATCCCTGAAATGTTTCATATGAGAGATTTAAGTGATCTTGTTTGTCCAATAAAGAGTTGTTACATTGTTCATGAATGTTTTGTGCTGGATATGGTTTGCTTGAACGAGGATTCGGTCCAACGTCTCCTAACCTTGACCGACATTGTGAAACCGGCAGGTCTTCATCGTAGTTCCAATGTTATGAGGTTTTAAACAAACTACTACGAATTACCATGAACATATTGTAAAATGTGAAATTACATTATACTACGATTGAAAGTATTATTTAAGGTGTATTTAACGTGTCTTTCGCAACATAGTAGGCTGATAGTGATCAAGCCAGCCGGAGAAGGCGCCCGCGAGCATCACACTCCGATTAAACTAATTTACAGCCGATATAAAACTATTTCATTTCGACGACGACGGACACATTTAAAATAATAATTATCGTCGCTGCACTTAAAATAACTTTGTTCCAGGTTTTACGACTGCGAAATTAATAGTTTTTATGTTTCTACTTTTAGCGTACAAAATATACTGTACTACATAAACACGTACTTTATGATAATTTCGTAAAAAAAAAAAACAAAAATGTTGCCAGTGCATGCAATTATTATCGATTGTTGTGAGAGAGCTAAAAATCGATAGCGGTCCAGATGCACAAAAATGGGGCAGAGAAATCGATTTGCCCCACATTTTGGCGGTCTAGCGGCCGCCGGCGGCGAGGGTAACGTTCGCGATAAGGGATAGTGCCCCCCTCCAGGGGCGGGGGTCTCCCCCCGTCCCCCTTGATAATATTTACCGCCCCCCGGCTATACTTACGCCCCTCAGTATTTACGGGTTAGAGAAAAACAAGGGTACTCGAGCTTCGGAAGGTGCAACGTAGATTTTAATCCTTTCTGATGTTTATGATTGATGGCGGATTTCGTGATCGGTGTTGCGCTCATGTTGATGGATTCTTTATGATTCCCGCGGCTGGCGGCTGGCGGCTGGCGGCTGTCGGCTGGCGGGCCCAGCGCGCGCGCCAGCACGTGAGCGCGAATTACTTTTAATGATTACACGCCCGTAATTGTTGTCATATTTTGAAAATGCATCTTCATTAGCGTCATAGATCCGTTTTTTCTGGATTAAATTTAAATTCACTCTATTGTATCTGCCCCTCTGCAAAAATAAGCTCAGCTGTAGTTAAGGAAACTTTGATGATATGGAAATCGAAGTGCTAAGTTTATTTGCGTGTCTTGCCATACAAATGACTGGCCCACACAACATGAAAAACTATTATCATCTACTTGAAAACTAATAACTGCGTCCGTACTCTTCAAACATATCTTCAAAACAATAGTTTAATAATCACATCCAAAGCAATGTATTCATTTTAAATAGCCGCTAGCGCCATCTGTCAATCAATAATGAATTTCAATAGTCCTAAAAAACTTAATTAGACTGCTTTCAAAGACAGAGTAACATGCTCTGGCAAATCGGAGATGCGGCCGAAAATGAGCTTGATAAGTAACCTGAACTTTATTAGTGAAGTTTTAAAGTTTGGAATCGGGGAGTTCAGTTCATGGGACGGTAGATGTAAGTTTGTTTTGATGTAATGTGGTGACGATGGGTAAAGATGTCCGTCAGTATTGACGCGTGCCGATAGCCCAGTGTGTCCGTGCCGCCAAGTCACGGCCAAAAGACTAATTATTATTTTCGTTACTATAATAGACAGATTAACGGTTTTGTAACAGAGTAATCGTTTTAGATTTGGTAATGGTGTACTTTATTTGTTGATTAAGAAGATTGGGCTTGAGGAGACTTCATAGTAGTTGTAGCATCATGTTTGATTGTCTAGTTCCAGCGAAAAAACCGTCCACCTTGAAGTTTATAAAATACTAAAATATAAAAGTTTAAGTAAACAACAGATTGTCTAACAATTAATAAAGTCGTTTCCGCAGATTTTTATAACTACCTACACAGTAAGAAAAGCCGATAAACTTTATGTTTTTCTTTAATTACCGGATCAGAAATTAAAATCAGATCCTGAAGTTAATAAAAGTGTTAATTAAGCGACAAATTATTTTTATGATTGTTAATGTTTGTGTATCTGACTTTATTTCATTATTATCTATATTAATGAATGTGAACGTTGAATAACGGTAATTAGAAAAACGTTTCATATTAGTTTTTTTCGTCTGATTCTGAATGTAATGATTAAACAAATAGTCATGTAATGGGTTGATGGTCAATATTATACGTAGTTGGTAAGACACTAAANCGTCTGATTCTGAATGTAATGATTAAACAAATAGTCATGTAATGGGTTGATGGTCAATATTATACCTAGTTGGTAAGACACTAATAGGTACGGTTGCTCTATGGTCTAAATGTTTCCAATACCGTCACGATATTTTGAGTAATTACAACCCACACAAAACACGTCCACTGAAGCAAAGCGTATTAATTTATTTATAAATGCGTTTTTCGGTTAGTTACACGTTTGCGATGGAGGAAATTAAGTTTGGGGAATTGAAACTAGTCATTGTTCTTTTAATTGCGGTCAATTTGAGGCGTTCTAGACGAAATGTGCCGATCATTGTATGGTGAGGTGAGCCGTTACCTCAAAGGCTTCATGCCTCTCTAGGGAATATTGATTATATTATTTTATTGTTATTCGATGCTAGTAGGTATTTAAAGCGCCGTTTGGTTGTAGACAGGCTGGTTGTAGATTTTCATAATCTATGTAGAATTTTGAAATTAAAATATTTCTCTTTCTTNTATAAAATACTAAAATATAAAAGTTTAAGTAAACAACAGATTGTCTAACAATTAATAAAGTCGTTTCCGCAGATTTTTATAACTACCTACACAGTAAGAAAAGCCGATAAACTTTGTTTTTCTTTAATTACCGGATCAGAAATTAAAATCAGATCCTGAAGTTAATAAAAGTGTTAATTAAGCGACAAATTATTTTTATGATTGTTAATGTTTGTGTATCTGACGTTATTTCATTATTATCTATATTAATGAATGTGAACGTTGAATAACGGTAATTAGAAAAACGTTTCATATTAGTTTTTTTCGTCTGATTCTGAATGTAATGATTAAACAAATAGTCATGTAATGGGTTGATGGTCAATATTATACGTAGTTGGTAAGACACTAAATTGCTCTATGGTCTAAATGTTTCCAATACCGTCACGATATTTTGAGTAATTACAACCCACACAAAACACGTCCACTGAAGCAAAGCGTATTAATTTATTTATAAATGCGTTTTTCGGTTAGTTACACGTTTGCGATGGAGGAAATTAAGTTTGGGGAATTGAAACTAGTCATTGTTCTTTTAATTGCGGTCAATTTGAGGCGTTCTAGACGAAATGTGCCGATCATTGTATGGTGAGGTGAGCCGTTACCTCAAAGGCTTCATGCCTCTCTAGGGAATATTGATTATATTATTTTATTGTTATTCGATGCTAGTAGGTATTTAAAGCGCCGTTTGGTTGTAGACAGGCTGGTTGTAGATTTTCATAATCTATGTAGAATTTTGAAATTAAAATATTTCTCTTTCTTATAATAAAATTAATGATGTTAAATATTTTTAACAAAAGCCAAAAACTTATTAAGTTTTAAAGCTACTAGCTAGCTTTGTAGCTACTAACAGACTAAATGTTGCAAAAAAAAGTATTTTTTTTAAACTACAAAAAACAAACTGTTCAAAAATATCGACTTTTTCCCAGCCCTACACGTGCACACATTTTGGAACAAGTTTTAATAATTCCATTCGTAATATCATACAGATATCAAAGAAAGGGTTGCACAGTGGGCCGACTGCGCGCTGACTCGCACAAAATGCTCTATCTGCATATGCCCTCTGATTGATGTGCCCTGTAATTATTTAGACGCGTTAATAACACCACCGACGACGGCCGCACTTTGTTTCTGACGACTTAAGACGAATGAAATGAGAAATTCTATCGGACTCTTAATAGAGCTTATTGCTTTCTGATGTTTTGTTGATTAAACGAACAGAAATTGTTATTAAGTTCTGCTGTTGTTTTATTCTGTTTTGGGTTGCGGATTTTAATTATCTTCCATTCAAAAATATTAAAAATATTTTAATTGCGAGAAGGATGACAGACAAATCCGTTGCGCATTTAAGTAATTTAATTATTCCGTACACAAAACCACACCCAAATATAATGGTAAACATAGTGGCCACACCCGTTTCGTACCTACATATTGTTGTAATAAAGCGGTATCGTAGATTTATTTACATAAATGGCCGCCACATACAAATTGTCTTTATGTTTTCTGTGCGTGCGACCCCCGCTCCGACGAATCAGAATATTAACGTAAATAGTAATGGCGGGAAAAAAAGCTATTATGCAAATGAAACATTTTGTGGTAAATAGAAACTGACGTAATACGATGTTAAGAAAGGTTATAAATCGTTTTTGTTAGTGGATTTATTAGATTTTTATAGTTCCAACATTACTTGATACTATGCGTGACCTGATAGGGATTTGAAACTTAATGTATCGGTAGGTTAACTTTAGCCGGGTTTAATTCCATTTGACAATATTTTACGTGCGTTTGAAATAATATTATGATTATTCAGAATGATTTTCCGTAAAAATGGGCTGCCTTACTTTTTTATAAAGTAAGATTACAATACCACATAAACAAACTAATTTCATTTCATCATAACTAAACTGTATAATAAAATTGTACCATTATTAGTTTTACGCATAATGGCAGATATCAAAGAAAACAAAATATTAATCTCGTGTAACACAAAATAATGGAATTGGCATATTCATTGAGATCATAGATATGAATACGTTATGATATACATTATTATATTTAATAACAAACGGCTGCTGAGTGGTGAATGTGCTTACGTCACAACGGGACCCGAATAATAGAGTTCGCTACAAACGTTTAGCGAACCCTCCAAAATTGAAATAAAAACAGCCATTCGAGATGTAACAGCGATATGATTTTGCACTTTTTATTCTTTTTTTTTTCCTATTTGCGTGCGTGTTTTCAACACTGTGCGATGGAGTTGCAAATCGATTAGACACATCGATATTATGATTTGCGTAACGTTTAACGTTTTTTAATATTATTGAAGTAGTTTTGCATTTAATAATTATAAGAACTTAAAGTAAAATTTTAAGTCTAATGGGTCCCTAATTTTCATGATAATTCTCTTAAGTTCAAAGAATAAGTGATGCATATTTTGTAAAACTATAATAAAATTGTGACTCTTTATAAAAAAAAAAAACTCTTATTCGCCTTACGAACAATAAATCATAGTAAGGTTTTTCAATGACCTTTAAAAAAGTCCTAATTTTCGTAGACACATTACCTATTCTATGCCTTTGGTGTTCCAAAAAATCGCCCCTGTTTTTGTGAGCCTAACGTAATTATAAGCGAGATTGTTGCGAAGTGACTTGTAATACCAACCCTTCTATATTACAGTTTTTAATTTTACAATTACAACCATACTTAAGTAAATTTTACACTTAATATCTTGGTTATAAATTAGTATAGAGATAATATTCAAAATGAAAAAAGACTTTGCTTAAATAATACGTTTTATTAAACTTTCAGAAGATATGTTCATTGAATTGTATTTTGTGGGCTACAAACTTCGTAGCAATTTCGTAGGCGGAGCGTAGCAGCTGCGTAGGTGTTGCGTAGCAGTCGCCTATTAACTGCGTAGGCGATGCGTAGCAGTTGCGTAAATCCTGAAGGGTGGTTCGCATCGTTGCATAGACGCTGCCTAGACCACACGTACCTTAAAATAAAATTTTCGAAACAATCATGAACAAAATAGATACCATTTTTTTTTATTTAACGGTATGAACATTTAATAAAGAATAATTCTAAAATCAATATTAAACGAATTCTCTTTACTAAGTACTTTGTAAAGCAAAAGAACTCCAAATATTCGGACATTCAGACCGGCGAGGGGCCCATTCGTAAGAATGTGATTAATTAAACAAATGTACAGAACCGGAAAGAAATTCGGCAACCCTTGGCTCCCATTTTTTATAACAGACATACCTCATTTTGTTCTGGGGCCGTAATTGACTCGTTGTTAATTTTATTTTAATTTTCTGCTGAAAGAAATTTAACTGTGATTTTCAATTAAGAAATTATTGTTCTATTTTTTCNGCAACCCTTGGCTCCCATTTTTTATAACAGACATACCTCATTTTGTTCTGGGGCCGTAATTGACTTGTTGTTAATTTTATTTTAATTTTCTGCTGAAAGAAATTTAACTGTGATTTTCAATTAAGAAATTATTGTTATATTTTTTTATTGTTGATTAAAAAGGACGCTAGAAGTCGGGTTCATTGATGATGCATATACAGAAACAGTTCATCTTGAATACAGAAAATATGAGCTATCAGTTGATCTAATAGAACCTATACGAGATCACATTAAATTAACATCAGTAAGCATCATTTAGACTAGACGCCAGTTACCGCGGCAAATAAACAGTTCGTACAGACAGCAGGTCATTACTGCAATCGCAATATGAAACGAGTGTGCATACGATTCTCACTGTTTTTTTCCTTAATTATACCTCGTTACATATGGAAATCAATGGCCATAAAGAATACGGACATATCTTGGTAACAATCTATCGTAGACAGGATAGAAACGGCGCTAAATCAAAACAACGTGCAACGCAACATTCGCTTCTCATATTTCCAATTAAAATTCCTATACATATGCATTGTTGCGAATCAGATATCTCTATTGTCCAGTGAATAGTTTTGTATATCGCACACATACGATTGTATTATGCGATTCTAGCAATTGATCGTTGAGTTGCATGTAAACATGTCCGCTAGTGCTGGGAATGTAGTGATGTACCTGTCGAGCTCTATTAATTAGTCGGCGGGTGTAATGTGACAAGTAGTGATGTGTTTGAGTCGATACGAAGCAGGTTGGCGTGATTGCATGAGGTGGATGTTCAAATAGTGTAGAGGGTTAATTTGATTCTCGTCAACTATCGCAAAATGAAAACAGGCCAAGAATCTATAGCAAAAATAAAACTTTAAATTATAACAAGTACCTTTCTCAATACACCACTGCATAAAAGTTACGCCATAAACTACTAAGACAAGGCGAACACGTGGAAACAGGATTTAAGGCAGAGTTACAAGTACAAACAAAAGAGTTTCAGTTCTAACACAGGTGTCCCCTTTAGAATTATACCAAGACTGGTAATGAGGTGTAAACACATCACACACGTTCTTGGCAAACAAGATTACTGATACATCCTGCCATCCCGGTGGCCTAATCCACCTTATCAGCTATAGGGAAAAATTTATGAATAAACCCACTGTTTCACTCATCATTGTTTACAACGCACAAAGACGCCGCCCAAAGTTCTATATTAATATCATTAATTTTGTGTGATGTAATCTCTGTCACCCGTTTACTACTCTGTGTGGTATTTTATTATAGGTATTCTTTAACTTACTCATGGTTTTCTTCAGCTACAGGTTTCTTGTGAATCTTATTAAATTTTGTCGTTTATTAGATCAGTGAGTTATGTAGACATACGAACAGTGTTGGTTAATTATAAAACGCTTGCAGATTTATATTATTTATTTTATCATCACCATCATACCAGCCGAAAGACGTCTACTGTTGGACATAGGCCTCACCCAAGGGAGGGGGAAGGTATTGCCATAATCATCACGCTTGGCAGGCGGGTTGGTGTAGATGTTGCAATGCACAGAAGCACAGGGAATGCTGCTGCCCATTCTCTGGTGAGTCCCCACACCCACGGGAAGTGATGGGATTATTGATAGTGGTGGGTTGGATGATGATTTATTTTATAGGAGACATATAATTATGAGTAACGTGAACTTAAGACTTACTGTGAATGACGAAACATTTAAACGGAATACTACATCATGCTTACTCTACTTATCTAATTACACAAAAACTAGCTGAACATCAAGACAAATGTCTCCATTCATGATTTCACAGATAACTGTTGCACAATGGTTTTGAAGATGGGACTGTTTCAAATTACTATTGTGTACCAATGTTCATTACAGTGCACGTAGAGTGTGTGTTCCCTGAGTGTGACAAGGGTGTAAGGACGTCAACTGAGCTGTTTGTACAAGAAATAGTTTGATACGGTAATTCAACTTCCGTAAGTCGAGATGATAATGTGAGGGAGTCATGTTGTCTGCCGTGAATGGTTCATGCAAGTGTAATAACACATGTGGATCGAATTCTTAGAATCATATAGTAAATAATGTTGATACTTGTAGACAACATGGGTGGTATGTGTAAAACTATTTTGTAGTCAAAATTCTTTAAAAAAATCGAGTTTGTTCGACCTTGAAAATACTGCAAAAAAATCAGTCTTCAGATTATAAAGAACCACCAAATACACAGCACATTGCAAACTAAAAAAGCAATATTTCAAGCCATCAAAAATTTAACGAGCTGAATAACTGCACTCGTTATGCACCAGTGTAGTAACTAGGTAGGAAATGCAATTAGCCAGTGTAGACCCGCGATGCCTTTAAGTCGCTCAACCATGTAACTCCTTATCTCTGTTGCATGTTTTTTCAATATGCAATCCAAGACAATCGCCGCTTTATCTGGCAATCTGAATTCTCAGGTATTTTTTCATTCGCCAACAGTTCTAATTATTGTACACTTTCGTAACTAGCTAGCTCTTCGTGTCAATTGGATTATAATTGACTACACACTGTCGCCTTGTTGAGCGAACGTAACAATTAATTTTTAATTCCATTCGCGTTACCAACACTGGTAACATCACCGTTAAAAGTTAGCGAAACACTTTTCAGTGTGCAGCTTGTTAAATTTAATGGCTGTGTGTATCATCATACTAGTAGAGTCTGGTGACTTTACCCCTGTTGGTCAAGTTTTGCTGTGACCTTCCGCATATTCAATGATGACGGGCTTGTCTTTCTGCATCACCACTCTACCATAGACAATTGAGGATGGAACTATGCAAGAATGTTCTTTTTAAACCTTGGCTTCCTATCAATTGGTATGGCGGTAACTTCTTTTCTTAAAAATCTTTAAGAAAGGGTCAGCTCAACTGGTTACTAGCTAAAAAAAAAACCAGAGTTCAAAAAGAAAATTCTTTTCAATATTCAAAGCAGGTCGTGGTCAGCTAGATTTGCTTGGCAGTGTTGCCATGTCGGACACTTTAATTTTATTTATATAGCTGGATTACGTAGCTTTGTTACTGGTTAGATAGTAGCCGTTGATTGGATCGGCACGGCTCGAGTGTTTTGCGTGTTTTCTAATTAACAATTTACATTAATTGATCGCTGAAGCCATAACCTCATGACTAATGTAATAATGGCGCTGGTTATTGAATCACTGCAATTTGTTGTTATGTTCCTGTTTGAATTTGACAGTGACTATAATTAATTTGTCATAATTATATGATATGTGGGTCTAAATCGATTTAGACAAAGTGCTGACTATAACAGTACGAGTGTCGTAAAAAGTAGCCCTAAGGGGTATATCCAAAGACTGGTAGCAATATCTTGTATGTAATAGCAATCTAAGTATATCACTCGAAAAGCTCTTTGTAGCAATGAATTGGTACCGTTATGCAAAAGGTAGGTATCTAAGGGAATATTTTTTTATTTATTTTATTTGAGATGAGTTCGCTCTTCTCTTGAGTCTAGGTCATAGAATGACAGAGACTCTGCGTTCCACCGAGTCAAGCGCGGCAAGTTGGTAATTAGCTGAGCCATCCCAGAGGTGGCTGCAATACTCCATGTAGGATCGGACTTGTGCTTTGTAAAGGGTTAAAAGCTGTCCA
>NDFZ01001846.1:0-11490 GCA_002192655.3 Mamestra configurata | reverse complement strand
TACACTTCTGGACACATCTATTGGCCCACCTTAGAGTTTAGGTTTCGATGGCCCCTACCGAAATATGATTGCTAGATTGAACAAAAACTGTTGATGCAGTTTTAAACCTGATACATTTTACCATCTTTTTCGATCGTATTGTTTTAAATTTGAATTCAGAATACCATACGACATGGAGCTACGCCTAACAAGTCGGATATGCGCCTTGTTAAAGGCAATTGATTTTTGAATAAAAAACATGTTTTATCAAATAAAGGTTTAATTTAATAACGCGTGTTGCCTCCATGGGCATCTACCACAGCTCTCATACGATTAGGCATAGAGTTTATCAACCGCTCTATGCAATTTTGAGGGATCATCTCCCATTCCTCTTCTATGGCAGTTTTCAACTCCTGCATCGTCTGGGCAACTGGCTGACGAGCCCTAACACGTCTTTTTAGCTCGTCCCACATGTGCTCAATGGGGTTCATGTCTGGGCTTCTGGCTGGCCAGTCCATAACTGTGATGTTCACATCCCGAAGATATTCCCTGACGATGCCGGCCGCATGGGCTCTTGCATTATCATGCATAAAAAGGAAATTTGGGCCCACATAGTCCGCGTATGGTATCACGTGAGGTTCTAAGCACTCACGAATGTACCTTTCAGCATTTAATGTTGGCAGCCGTGGTCCTGTAACAACCTCAAGTTGAGTTTTGCCGCTCGCGGATATACCGCCCCAGACAGTCCATGAGCCACCGCCATAAGCAACCCTCTCTTCAAAGCAGCATTGTGCGAAACGCTCTCCCTTACGTCGGTAGACCTTCTTCCTTCCATCATTGCCATGTAACACAATTTTAGACTCATCAGAAAAGAGTACACGGCTCCAATCTTGCTGTGTCCAATTTAAATGACTGCGTGCGAAATGAAGGCGCGCTGTTCGGTGGGCTCGCGTTAGTTTGGGCCCATTAGCTGGCTTGTGTGGTACCATATCGCGTTCTTTTAACCTTCTCCGAACAGTTCGAGCGCTCACAGATACTCCGTGGAAGTCGCGAAGTTGGTTTTGTATCTCAATGGAGGTAAGGTGACGATTTCTCAAGCTGGTCGTCACGATGAATCGATCCTGCCTTTCAGTTGTGACCCGAGATCGTGGCCTTCCTTGGCGACGAACAAAGCCGCCAGTCTCTAGGTACCTCCGATAAACATTTCGGACCGCAGATCGACTTAAATTAAGTTGAGCACTCACGTTTCTTTGGCTGTGTCCGGCCTGAATAAGTGCCACAGCTTGGGCGGCGACTTCAGGTGAAGTATCCATAGATTATTGATAGAACCTCACCTTAATGTTAAGAATAAGTAATGTTTGTTGCAAAACCAAAGATATCAATCACTTTTTCAAGAATTAAATCCAAGTAAACCAATAAAACCAAGTTTTCTTAGTATTCGATTGTTTGATATCAACAAACAGGCTCCAAATTGTCTTTTGTTTCTTTAAATTCTGTGTTCGAAATTCAAAAAAAGACTATTGAATGAAATTGTGAATGTGCCAGGTTCAAAACTGCATAAAAACTTTTTGCTCGACCTAATATAAAATTTTAGCTAGGACCAAACGAAACTGAAAATACAAGGTGGGCCAATAGATGTGTCCAGAAGTATATTTCTCTCAAGAATTGAGCTCGGAAATAAAATTTTTGCCGAATGTGGCAGAATATCTTTTGACGAAAATCTAACTTGAAGAATTTGGTACCTAATAGTCATTCTGCATGATTGCTACTTTTCCGTATGGTGTCGGACGTAAAAGAATAGCACCATCCCATCACTTCCCGTGGGTGTCGTAAGAGGCGACTAAGGGACTCACCAGAGAATGAACAGCAGCATTCTCTGTGCATTGCAACAGCTAAGCTGCGACCGCCAACCCGCCTGCCAAGCGTGACGATTATCGCAACCCCCCCCCCCCTTGGGGGAGGCCTATGTCCAGCAGTGGACATCTTTCGGCTGTGATGATGATGAGGATGATTGCTACTTGCTGAAAAACTCATAAGCTATAACAACATTTAAGAATAACAGGAAACGCAATCCAATCAAGGGGTTTGAATCGAATGCATTGGCATCAGAAGCGTATTAGCCTTGCTATACTCAGAATGAAGCTATGTATGGAAGAAATTAAAGCAATTACGCTCACCAAGGAAATTGTTCAATATCCGTGCAGTGTTTCTGAACCGCAAGTGACGGTAAATCTAGTTGATAGACACAGACACACACACAGAGAGGCGGACAATGAGACTGTAATTACTGAGTATATTCAGGATACAGGGTGAAGTTTGAACAAGGGTCATACTCAAAGGAAATGTAGTAGGTGCTCATGAAAATTAACAACTTTTAGTATGGGACCAAATCAGAAATTTGAAAAATAATACAGCTTATCTGTACACAGTACAAAAATCTGCTGTGAGCTATCTAACTCGATCAAAACATAGGTCACAGCAAGTTTTTCACATAGCTTTGGCTCGCGACTTTGTACGTGCATATCCCGTTTTTCCCGGTCCCGTATTTTTCTCGTTCCCGTATAGCTTATATATAGCCTTCCTCATATTTATGAGGCTATCATATTCAAAAATAATTTTCCAAATCCAACGGGTAGTTCCAGAGATCAGACCAACAAACAAATTCTTCAGCTTTATTATAAGTATAGATTTCGCAGTTGGTTACATGGTTTGTTTGTTTTCTTTAGTAAGAACTGTTACTCCCATAAAATAGGTTTCTGGTTAACCTAACACTCTGTATTCCCTAGTAATACCAACATCTTCATCTGCAACGGATGTGGACGCTATTATTGGTTTATAATGGCGCGATCCATCCAGCCCCATGGAGATAAGGGATAAACGGCCTTAATAGCTTTTCCCGTAAATGGGAAAAGTTGGCAAGCTTGGAAAATTGGGCAGTTTGTACCTATGCTGGATTTAGATAAGAGCGTTTTATTAATTTAAAAGTGTGTTTAGTTCAGCCGGTCTATTCTGTCGACATCTCACCTTGTACACTTAGGTGGAGTGAACGCCAAGTGAGCTGTCATTGCTGTCATTCCGCCTTGGTTGTATGGTTTGACAGCTCACTTGTCTTTCACTTCGCCTAAGTTTTCCCTTCGCCTATGTTTTCACTTCGCCTAAGTTTTCCCTTTGCCTAAGTTTTCACTTCGTCTAAGTTTTCACTTTGCCTAAGTTTTCACTTCGACGTGTTACCAGAATCGCACTGCTGGACTGCACAGCGTGACTTTTAATTCGTAGGCAACCTTTTAGGGGGTTAAAGTACTCATGCAAGTACTCAAACATGAAGTAAACTCTCATCATCATCATTTCAGTCGAAAGACGTCCTCTGTCGGACATAGGCCTCCCTTAAGTGTCGGTCACCAGTCGTGTTTGTATCGCAATCAACTAATTCCCGCAGCCTTCAACAGGCCATCGCTCTAGCTTGTGGGAGGCCTTCTAATGCTGCGTCTTACGATCTGTTTCAATAACCTACATTTTGGAGTTGGAAAGAAACGTCTTGTTTTATAGGCAAACTAGACTTCAGCTACTGTTGGTTACTAATTTGACAGTTGGTCAAAGGTTACACTTTATTGAGACCGGCCGTTAGAGTACGCGGTGCCCATCGTCACATCAATTTAGAGATTCTTCGAGCCATGTCGGTAACCTTGTTTCAACTACGGATATCTTCTTTCTGATTCGATTACGCAATGTCACTGCAAAAGGGTTAACACGAAATAGGACTAAAAAAATCGAATTAGTCCGTCATATAGATTTCCAAAAAATATTGGAATGAAAGAAAAGAAAGAAAATTGTGTTTATTGGCATTATAAAAAAAACAGAAACACCATAAGATTAAACAAAATAAATAATGAAAACCAACAACGCCAAAGAGCCTCAGCTCAGCATAATGCCAGATGGCAACACAAGGTATACCACCTGACGCTGATTTTCAGCTGCAGCCCACGAGTGCCATACGTACCTCGAAAACATAGACACGTACTTTTTCTTTTGTCACGTAAAAGTAAATGTAGACGCATTGAAAACTCGTGTGACGTCACTTACCAGTACACTTTTTACTGGAAAGTGACGTTACAAGCCCCCACTCCTTATCTTTGATACTTTTTATCTTCGTATTTTTTTATTGATTTGATAAAAAAATCGCATCCAATATTTTTCGATAGTCTAAGTGACAGACTAAATAGAATCATATTTTTTTTTAACCAGGCAACATCCCTATAGTGAAAAAATTTAAGTAGCAGTGCAATGCATTTATGTTACTGTTTTCTCCAGCATCTTTTGCAAACCGGTCATATGCATATTGATAGATATTACCGGATTATCTATTCCAATACAGGGGAGTATATATGACTATCATGTTTGGCTCCCATGTTCCTCGCTTTGTTCTGAAACTATGTGTGTAGTATGTGCTCCATCGAGAACTTACAGGTTTACTTTATGTCGGTTTGTTCTTATAACATGAAACGAAATAGGTACATGAAAAAACACTCTATACTCTATTTTACAATTTTTTTTTTTTTTTAATTTATTATGGGTTTGCTCTTGACTCTAGTCTAGGTCATAGATGACAGAGACAAAGTCGACGATGGAGCGAGCTTACCCAGAAGAAGCCTGTTCACTCTAATTTTGAAGAGATTAGGGTCGTATGCGTTCGGAAACACAGACGCAGGCAGAGAGTTCCACTCCTTTGCTGTGCGCATTATAAAAGACGTTTGGAAACGTTTGGTGCGAATTTAGAACCGATAAATAGGGACCTTGGAGACGGTTAATGGTTGTAGGCTACTTTAACGCAAACGAAGCCAGGGGAAAAAGCTAGTTTCTAAGAAATAGGTTCCTAATACCCATTTACTAAGAACCATTTGCATAAATACACTTCCCAGATACCCGTTTAGCAGCTGTATCATCAAAAACTTTCCTTCAGCAAATAACCTCTTATTTACCATCGAGATCCAGTATCAGATAATCTAGAATTCTAGACAATCATCACAGCTTTGTCTGAAGAACTTTTTAAGAAAAGTAAGCAAAAACCCCTCTGAAACTCTTGAAGCTCGAAAAGGATTCTGTCTGATTATTCAAATTTGACAATCCTTCACAAGACAAACAATTGAAGCAATTCCAGCGAAAGATACACAATTAGAGACAAGTCCAACTGTAGAATAAATATTCTGTCTTTTGGGAATATTTTCATCGGAAACTAAAACATTTTCCCTTTAACTTCTGAGGAGTTTTGTATTTCGCACGGGTTTTTTTCCCTTGTTTTACTGACACACAATTAAATTGTTCCGTGCGAGTTGTCAAGCGTTGTTGCGTCTACACGGCTATTATTTTGTCAATAATTTTATGCAACTTGGTAGGACTTTTCTGTGATAATAATTTGGATTCTTACAGCCTTATTCATAAAACTTTGTAACCATAGCATAACTAAAATACTGATAAGCAGATTCTTAATTCAAAATTTTCTATGGAGAATTTGAATTTAGAATCTCTTAAACACCAAGTGATTTTTAAAAAGTTAGTGATTTGAATCGATATTTGAATAAGTATGTATTTGAATTAAAATATCTTAATATTAATTTCTATGATTTTACTATAAAAATAATTATAACCATGTATTTTAATAATAATGATTACTAACACTCGCATTTATTACAACCGCATTTTATCTGTTCTTTACAATTTATTATTTTATTTATAAATGAGATATATATATTATATATTATGTTTATGATATAGGTATATATTATATATATATATATATATCTCCGTAAATTCGCTGAGTGCTTAGCCAAAAAAAAAACATATCGTAAATAAACCACGAACCATTTAAATAAACCAGTCCGCCGAAAGCTTTTTAACTTAAAAGTAAACGAAGGCCACCTGAGTGCGATTTCCCAAACATATTGATCTATTACATTTAAGGAGTCAAAGATAACCGCACTTGATTTCCAAATATTTAGGCAGGGGCCCAGCCACGGGGCCCGGGGCCCTGGGTCCCGATATAATTGCATTCCGTCTCAATCGGGGCTCTTCTTGTGCTGTATTAAGTGAACCATTACTCGGAGTATCTCTGAGTTGATCGACTTGTCAATACAGGATGTTCTTTTGTTACAGCGAGAAAATTTATATACCTACAGCATTTTATCCCGAGAGTATTCCCTTGCGATAATTTTCAGCTTTTACGCTAGCAGAAGCTAGTAATTAATTAATAGTTAATTATATTCAGTTTCATCATCATCATCATATCAGCCGAAAGACGTCCACTGCTGGATAAAGGCCTCCCCCAATAGGGGTTTGACATAATCGCCACGCTTGGCAGGCGGGTTGGCGATCGCAGTGTAGCTGTTGCCCATTCTCTGGTAATTCCCTTAGCCGCCTTTTACGACACCCACGGGAAGTAATGGGATGGTGAACGATAATATCAGTTTGAGTGAAATAAAAAATAAAAATGCAACCTTAGACCCAGTTTTAGAACGAGAAGTATAGAAAAATATATTATATTAAATTATTAAACAAAAACGTGAACTTAATTGTGTCAGTCAATGAGGGCTATCGCGTTTGAATTTCCCGCTAGAGGCGCTAGTGTAGCGTGAGGTCTTCTTAAGTCAAATTTCACTGTTAAGTGGCTCCGGAACTAGAGAGGGCTTTAGAAGGAACACAGATGGGTTTTAATCAGTAAGAGTCTGACACGCCCTTCCGCTCCACCCAGAGCGGAAGATGTCATTTGATGATTTCCGATCCTTAATAAAAAAATAAAAAGTGGCTTTTGACAACAGTTTATTTACTCATTTATTATGATTATTGTAAATATTGTTCTAAAACAGCCTGACTATGGCAGATTAAGTTACGGTTCTACTGACCACTGCATTGAACTTTTTTTTGGTCGGAAATATGTATATTTCCTTCTTTTTTTGCTGTTACGATGAGTTCGCGTAACACTGCGGCATGATTTATGTTGTATATAATCGCACATTTACGGCATTATAAATTGTTATCCTTCTATCTGTGTTTACATGCGCGTAATATTGTTGTTACGCGCATGTGAACACAGTTGTTTAACACGCACGTCCGGCCGCCATCTTCCTTATAAACAGATGGTCCGTCTAAGTGTGAATACGAACGTCCGGCCGCCGTACCGTCTTCCGTTTAAACAGACGGTCCGTCTAAGTGTGAACACGCACGTCCGGCCGCCGTCTTCCAATTAAACAGACGGTCCGTCTGAGTGTGAACACGCACGTCCAACCGCCGTCTTCCGTTTAAACAGGCGGTCCGTCTAAGTGGGAACGGACCCTTAGTTTTAAAATTGGAATGCAACATTAAGTTTAAGATTTTTGTCTCTGCAGGCGCTGCTTCTTGTTAAATCTCTTCTTGTGAATGATTAAATATTACACGAAATACCTCTTTGTACAAGTAGATTCCTACAACTTCAGTTGCGATGTCTTTTTTTCTAAAAACAGGCTTTCTCTGAAATAACTGGGTTGAATAGAAAGACGAGTTTAATTAGAATCTGATGAAACGTTCAAGTGTTTTACTAATGCTTCTTTTGTATGTTGCATGCATGTAGCTTCGCAAGGTGAATACCCGAATTTCTTTAGGATGCAGGAGGTACTCCANATGTTTTCTTTAGAACTGATTTTGAAGTAATGCTTTAAAGGACGGTCGTCAGTCTTCATAAGTCGTTTATGATTCAACATACTATCGCTCGACTACACTACAAAAGGTACGATTCTTATCGCGCTGTAAGTAGCTAACGATAAGGAATTTATTCGAAGTGAATATAGTAGATACCAATTTATAAGCAACCGAGCGAGCAATATCAAGATGTTGCAAGGAGTGTCCAAGGTACACGCGAAAAATACTCGCTAGACGCCCTGACACATGTGTCGGAACATAAAGAACGTTGCAGACACGAAAATAAAATACAATTTGTGGAGCAGGCGGTGGGACCGTACACAATGTCTCGATTTGACTCCGACCGTGTACACAAAGCCCAAGGTACACCTACCGCCACCTACCGGTATAAAACAAAATATAGGCGCGGCTGCTGTTTGAGATATGGCGCAATTAGCCTTCATAACGATATAATTTGTTAAATTATATTAAGCGCTCTTTATTTAATGAAGCATCGCTACAACTCACGAATTTGTCGAGTAAAAACATGCAAGTACTTATAAATATGATAGTCGCCGTCGAAGGTAATAACGCTGAACTACAAATATAAAGTCAGATATTGGCAATATCAGCAAATTTAAGATTAGGAGCGTCATAAATTCAAACGTCATGAATAGAGCTAGTTGGTAATACTTCATATATTTTATGAGTCCCGTAGACGTGTCTATCTGGATAGTAATAAAATGCAGGGAGCGACCCGCGACGGAAAGCAGTAATATCAAGTAAAATAGTGTCTAATACTATGACATCGCAGTGAGCTGACAGTAAATTCAACATTTATATTATGTATAGGTACAGTCACTGGCGCTGGTAGTCCTTATGCTCCGATCTTTATGTGGTCAAAAGTGGTGTCCAGTGAATCCCGTCGTAACTTAGGCGTTACACTATCCCTTTTTGGATTGCATGCCTCGCTAAAGCGCATGCAGGTTTTATGTTATCACAAATTTTATTTTAGACGGCCTCGTTTCTATAAGCGTTCATTACGGTGAAATGTCAATCCATATAATTAAGATGTCACGTGATAACGAAGTGAGCTGGCATTCCATCTTAATTAAATGGATTGACAGCTCACCTCGTGATCACTTCACCCAAGCCTTCGCTTCGACATGTTTACAGAATCGACCGGCTGGAGTGGCGGCCGCGTACTGGAAAATGCAGCGTTGGAAGGCCTCCCACAAGGTGGACCGATGACCTGGTGAGAGTCGCGGGTAGCCGATGGATGCGAGATGCACAGGACCGGTTGTTGTGGTGACACTTGGGGGGGGCAATGTCCAGCAGTGGACGTCTATCGGCTGATATGATAATGATGATTATGAGGTCGTGGGGTCGATTTCGGAGTCAGTCAAAGCGTTACTGGGTTTTTCCACCTGAAATTAATGAAGCTGGAGTTACTGCAGTTACTACGCACGACGTACGTTTACCTCTGCCTTCTGCGTTTAGTTATATTGATAAAAAATAACCACCCTCTTTTTTTAAGTCGGTGAAAAAGGATACATTTTTGCAACTCTCTTATGTTTCAGTGTCTGATGCAAACATAAATCAACTGTAAAGCATGAAAATTGTCCCATTACTAATAGGTAGGTACTCGCAATTTTATCCACCAACTATACGAAACTTTTTTTTTATCACAGAAAAGCTTTTTTGAAGCATAATTTTTACTGTTCGCAGAATTCATTACATATTTCGAATCACGTTCGTGAACGTACATGTTTAAGTTGACCAATTTTTTGTGATGTTTTATTTTTATTAAAGGCCAAACTCCATTTTTTAGTGCATAGCAAAGTACGATTATTGAACATTTTTATTTAATGTTTTAGATTTAGGGGATTCGCTCGCTCAGCTCGTTTCTAAATGTACTTGAAATTCTCTCGGGCTTCATACGACTGTACTTTTCGCAGTAACTAGAGTAGATATTTGATTTGACTTGTAAATTTAGTCTAATATAGTTTTTACTAGTGCGAATTTTGAAAAATTAAATTGTTATTCGTATACAGTTCTCATAATTTCTTGGAAGTTATTATAGCTTTCATCACCAACATCGTCATCATGCCCAGGAAATCTTGAAACACACGAAAATACAAGGTTGGATTTTCATACAAAATTATCATCATCATCGTCATACCAGTTGAAAGACGTCCACTGCTGGACATAGGCCTCCCCCAAGGGGAACCTGGGTTTGCCATAATCACCACGATTGGCAGGCGGGTTGGTGATCACAGTGTAGCTGTTGCAATGCAGAGAAGCACAGATAATGCTGCTGCCCATTCTCTGGTTTTAAAAGAAAACGTCTTTGGTTTTGGAAGAAATTATCATCAGTTTATCAAAATCCTTTAAGAAAGTTGTTCATCCACATGGGCAGATTAAGTTTTTTTATTATACTACTACATCTTCCCATCTTGTAAAATATATTTCAACTAATGTTTAATAAAGAGTTTACACACCTTCTTAAAACTAAGTACCTTACAGACACTTTATATTTCTCCTTCATTCCTAAATCAAAATGAGAACTATTATTCTGAAAGCAGCTGCAAACGCTCCCATGAGCCAAGTTCTCAGGTCACACGATATTTTGTTCGTTACACTGGTAGGAAAACCCAGTTATTATTCTATTAGGTATTTGGATAGTGCTGCCTTTAGGTAGTATTAGATAGGCATACGTTAAATGGGTAGATTCAGGTGAATAAATAGGCATCCCACAATTATTTTTTTCGCTTCGGTACCCGGGTGGGTCAAGAATGTTACAGTCAAATCAATTTTAGGTGGTACGATGTTAACCGAGTCACCAAATTTAAGGCCAAACAGCGGACATTGTCATAAAATATGACAATGTCCGCTGTTTGGCCTGAAATTTGTAAAAACATGTATGCAAATACATCATAGTTATCCTTTTCCCTTGTTAAGAAATAATAATTAAATGTTTTTTTCACTTCATTACTTTAATTATACAACAACATTATTCAATAGCAAGGAACTTTTTATCCTTCCGGAACGTCTTCAACACCCACGACGTGCTACAAATAAAGGTCACAATTATCTAGAAAAAAAACAGTTAATAATTTTAATGTGCCCACAGAAGTGTAGTCCTAAACTCAACCACTGCAACGCCTAAGGTGACCCCTGTAGTGACTAATTACAAATCGCCAAATCACAACCAAACAGAAAAGTCAAAACAGCTTGAAATCTCACACACCTAATCGATACAAACATAGAGAACCCACTGGGAACACCACAGTATTGTAACCGTCCATACATATCGAAATCAGAGCGTTCCATTTTACCCCGCCGGGACACTGATGTAATCATAGACCGATCTTCTGTTATATTATTTATCTTTTTTTCCTTCTTTCATGCAACGGTAGAGACCCGGTGTTTGTCTCATAGATTTAATATGAAACATGTCGTGAGATGGAGATTGAATGATATGACCCGAATAGAATGTACGGTAATAATATTTACTGAACCAGTGTTAACGACCGCGACTTTCAAGTTGGTCAGAGATTAAAACCCAGGCAGATTTTTTTTTGTGGAATTACGTCATCACTACTGCTCTCAAAACGGTAAAGGAAAATATAGAGTCAACATGGCATTTCCCAGAACCAAAAATAAAATATATTTCGAAGAATTCGATTAATGTTTTCGAATGAATGCAATGATTGGGAAATTTGTATTTCCACTATGTTATTTCACATGTTAAATGAAATGAACTTACTCCGAAATAAAATTATGATTATTTCAACACCCACTGCATTGCAATTATTAGCCATTTTGTATGTTCACATGTGAGCTTCCTCAAAATCCTAGATACTA
>NDFZ01001845.1:0-15315 GCA_002192655.3 Mamestra configurata | reverse complement strand
CTTAGAAACTTTTCTAAGCAGCTACACGAATACACCACTGGACGCAATGAAACAAAATGGACATTTTCGTACCTAACTTAATTCAAAACGCCGACATAACTAGTTATGAATAACTTATAACAATTCTGTCGCAGTATATTTTTTGCCAAAAAATCCACTTCAAAGTTCGGCCGTCTCTAACGGAAAAAAGCGAAACTTCCTTAATTCGGCACTACACTTGTAACTTTGGTCCCAGTGGGCGAAGCCCTAAGTGCTTGAACGGCGGCGGTTCCACCAAAAAGGTTCTTTTATTTAGTGATAAAAACTTACAAAACTTTTTTGTCGTTTCATTAATAGCATTCAGACCGTTACTACGTGGTTTAGAATAAAAAAGTTGGAGATGTAATTAAAATAAATGTTGATGCTAGAAATAGAGTAGGGAACTCTATTTCTAGTTAGAATAATTTGTATAAAATGATAGCTCATTTTAATGAACGAACTAATTGGAATTGCGCCGTGCAGGGCAGGATTCTTGCCTTGGCAGATAATAAACTAAATCAGCAGCCCTAAATCTATCTCCTTTCGTTCAGTCCATCCAAAGGTTATCCAGAAGAGATTGCCTTGTGCGATAAGACCGCCCATTGTACATTTTTTTTATATTTGATTGTCCTGTTCACATTATAAGGTGTACAATAAAGTATATAATAAATAAATTACTCCACAACGCTAGCTCACTGTTTGTGAGTTAGCGCCTTAAGACTTCACATATAACAATCAGCGAAACATTTTCATCACTGATTTGTCTATTATTATGTTTAAGAAAATGTATTTATTGTTCGGGTAAGTATATTGACGGCCTCGCTTTCGACTCGTTCATCTAATACACCTAGGGTTGCCAACTTTTTTTAGAAGAAATAGAGTAGTTCTGATTTTAGAAAGGGTCAATGACGAGTACAGCCTTAGGAGAAGAGTACCTTATATTATATAACTCATTCCGAAACCAAAATTTTGTTGTTTTTAAATTAATTGTTCGACAACAAGAAAATTATAATGAAGCCACGGATTTCTTTTATCACCAAAAAAACTCCTTCAGTGGAATACTGAAACGCCAGGATTTCATTCAGTTTAATTATAAAATACAGAGTCAAAAAAAAATAAATTGAGTATTTTAGCGTACTCTATTGCTTTTGTAGATTATAAAGTACGTCTCCGCCAAATAGAGTACAATACTCTATTTTTTACAGTTTTACATTGGCAACCCTAAATACACCTCGTCTGCAATGACAAAGTTTGTCCACTTGTATCATAATGTACGTACAATATAAAAACGACAGATTTCCATTTAGGTAGGCCTACATAATGTAAAGTTCATAAGAACTTTACATTACAAAACATGTCGTTAAAACTTGGGTATAAACCCAAGTTTTAACGACATGTTTTGTGTCTAAAACATCTGCCTTCTCTCATGAGCTTTCTATGAGCATAAAATGAAAGTGATCATTATTAACCTATCTGTGCATTAAATACGAAAAGTTATATACAACAGAGGCAACAATATTCTTTGTATAATTACCTAGGGTGGTGTATGCGCGCATATGCACCGCCAAGGGCCACCGCGGCCCGGCCAGTCCTTGCATTTGAAAAGGAAAAATTTATTTAATAGCTTAACCTAGTCATTGACGGGCTAGACAAAACAAACCATAAATGGTCTTACATTCGCCTTGGATCAAAAGACCTGGAAGTGGAAGCCTGGGGACGACCCTTCCCAATAGTAGGTAGCTTGCTCATTAAATTGATGAAACAGGAGGATGCATTATCCTCGCAGTTGCCTGCCACTAGTAAAGGTACTTCAGAACTAAAAAAATATTTGGTGTTCGTTTTAAAATCAGCTAGATATTTTCAATGCATTGGATAGATACTTTTAGATGTATTTTATGGATCATAAAGTAAGTTGAAGTTTATTAACTTTCCCATTACACGTCTGTGTCTATGTACAGTATGTACGCAGTTTCAGATAGATTATTAGGCGGGGAAAGCGGTTAGATGTGCCGTCCAGCGCTCGCGTCGCTTTCGCTTCCGGCCGCGCGGGGGCGCCACTGACCTACTGCGTCTGAGATATATCTCGTCGAGCCGAGTTACCGACTAGATTTTATGTCTAAAGTAATAACGTTTTGTTGGATAAGATACTAGTGAATTAAACAGTTTATACAGATGGAATGGCATGGCTTGAAGTACTTTGAAATACGACATACACTCATATCAAAGTTATTTTGATAGGTAGGTACCGAGGTGAAGAAAGAAATATTTCTAGGGCGATAATTTAGAAAAACTTCATCTTTCGTTATCAGCATTAATCATATTCGTGGCCAATTAAGTAGGTGCCTGCTTATGTTCCTACTGAAATCGAATAAAAAAGGTGCACCGATATCCGATTACTGATGGTACTTCTCAATTTCATTTCGATTGAAANTGCCTGCTTATGTTCCTACTGAAATCGAATAAAAAAGGTGCACCGATATCCGATTACTGATGGTAGGTACTTCTCAATTTCATTTCGATTGAACACCACTTCAGATTGTACCTACCTGTATTAACGCAACATGCTTCCCAGAATCGATCAGACAGAACAGATTACGTATCTCAGATAAATACGAGTACATACCTAGGTATGTATACTAGCTGCCTAGTATCTATCTAGCAGCTAGCTTTATAAAACTTTCTCGCGGCCGCCGGCCTAAACGTTTGACGAGGTAAAAGCGGCAAGTCGTGAAAGGAAAATCGTCGGTACTTCCTCGAGCGGAAATCGAAAGTGGATTGTGATCGCGAGGAGAAAACTGCATAGACGGAGGAAGCTAATGCATCAGACGTTGCAACTGCACTTTGGGGTAGTAGCGACATCTATTATTGGTTTCAGAAACAATTCTTGTCACACTATAGTGCTGCCATCTAATAGCAAATAGTAAAACTATGACAACAAGTCTGTTTTGTCATAGTTCAGCTATTCACCGCTAGATGTCACTGAAATAAATGTGGCCACTTCACCCTCCAGCCTTATTGCTAATAAGTAATAAAACTCACCTTTACCTCCACCAGCATCATGCACCTGCGGCTTCCCGCTCGGCATCCTCTGCATCGGCGACGCGCTCCCATAGTTCATACTCGTCGTGTTGTAATCCGAGCTGATTGGTTCTTGCTTTATCCCGCTAGGTGACGCTGATAGCTTCTCAGCCAACAGCGGATTTTGGGAAGCGATGTTATATCGTCCATTATTAATATTATTTGTTACGGCATTGTTGATGGCACTCGTGCCCGATCTCAACAGTTGTTGTAACCGCTGTTGGCCGTTGTTTGGCAGTGCTAATTGACTGTTTTGTTGGTAGTAGCCTTGGAGTTGGCTGCTGGACGCTGGCGATGATATGTTGTTGTTTTCTTCTTGCTGGAATTGAAAAATATATAATTTTATTATGTTGTCTTTTATGAAACATAACTGGTCATCGTGATAATAAGTATAATAAGTGCATGTCTCAAACAATAAGAACGCTATCGNAAAAATATATAATTTTATTATGTTGTCTTTTATGAAACATAACTGGTCATCGTGATAATAAGTATGCGATAGCGTTCTTATTGTTTGAGACATGCACTGATCACAAGATAACCGAATCGACCAGAGAATGGGTACCATTACCCATTCTGAAGTAGATACGGCCCTAGTTTCGTTTAATAGAAAATACATTACAGTCGCACGATTTGCTGCACTTTAAAATTGGATAGTTAAAGAGGTTCGTTGGTTCCTGGTCACTGTCAGCCTGCATAATCCACATCAAGGTCAAAGGCTTTTCTAAGGGCTAATTAATGTGGACCACTGGTTCAGTTCGTCCAGTTTATACTGCCTCCTTTTACGTGGCCTCTTTGAGTCAGCCCGCCCCTGGCGTATTTAAAGCTTAGCTTACTTACTACTAGTATTTACTAGTAATATCTTAAACCAGAAATAAAAAATGTTATTACTACTAAATCTTTAAAAAGTAAATCGATTCTCACCTTTATTTCAATAGGCGGTACAGAAGACGCTGTGGCATTAGTTAAATCCGTAAAAAATGTTTCAAAATTATCGAAGGCGGTCTCTCCCAGTTGCTTCAGGATGTCATCGGGGTCGGCAGCCTCGCCAGTGTCGGGTTCTAACGTCAGGCCGCCGACGATGTTGGTGAGCTCGGCTTGCGAGAGGTCACCCAGAGAAGTCGCCATTTGTTGCAGTTGTGCGGCCGCTTGGCCACCAGCTGCTACTACCGCGTCCTGGAACTAGCACATATTTTTTGCATACATTCTTGTTTAAAAGGTAGTCTGTGGTCTTAGTGTTTGTGTTCCTACCTCTGATTTAAATTGGATAATATAACTTCTAGGTTCTATAAGTCATGTTAGTCAAGTTATGCGCTAGTGTTGGGAAGAGTTAACGGTAAACATAAATGTAATAGGTATGAATCTAAACAGTGCTCCTGATCTCCTTTTATCCTGATGTTATTATTTTCGATTGTCCATACTACTCCAACGATAACTTGATGAGTTTGTCACAGTACAGAGTGTAACTTGGAGTGTATTACCTGTAGGCAATTGGAGAGGTCAACCATCCTGCCCTCATTCTCGGCGGACCACCATTCGTCTTCAATAAATGGCATCGCCAGCGCCTGTCCCGATGGCGCATGTGTCCCCGCCACCTTTATCACGGTTAACACTAGGTGGCGCTTTCACACCACTCTTACACACGCGAGCACTCGCGAACTATACACAAATATAAATAGTCCAAAAATGTATTTACACTAATAAATTCGTTCAAAATGTTTGGCAGCTTCTTGGACGGAACGTACATTATTCGATGTATGTAGGTATTACGCGAATTTTAGGTACTTAGTTACGGGGGAACACATATCGGTTTGTTTGTTGTTGCCGCTGGACGACAGATGGCTCTGCTTGTTCGGCTTGCTTGTCCTCCTCCCGGCCAGGTTACCTCACTCCTCGTAATCCACTTCTCTTCAGCAGCGACCTGTTAAGATTACGAGCGTAGGCTTTCACGTCTTAACACTGTTCGCAAATAAAATCATTGAATTCTTTGATATAGTCAGCTTTTAAATGAGAGGGGAACGTTAGTTAGTGCTAATGTTAGTAAGTTTCAACAAAAGGAACATCTAGAAAGCGGAGTGTATCAGGGGATGTAATTGAATTGAAATAAAGGCAGCATAAAAAGATTAAAGAATCAAGTTAGCCAACGCTTAACAGCAATTAAGTTTTATAGTGACAGAATATTGCTGATGTAAGCGGGTTAGTTTACTAGTTTTGCTACTCGGCAAAAGATGGCGCTGGCCTGGAGTAGGTATGTAAAAATTGTGGTTACATCAAAATTTCAGGTTAAGTGGATTTTTTTTCTTTTTTCAGCTGGATTTAATGTTATAGTGTTGTAAGTGTGACGGCGGCGATGCGCCGAGATCACCTGGCGACGTCCCGGTGAATGTCGAATCTGCGTCGACACAGCATAGAGGCAGCGCGGCGCTCACTCTCTTGCGCACACGCTCACGCCGCTCTGAAAACAGAAACAACAAGAATATTCATTAATTTGCCAAGAAATAATAGATATTAATAACACTACAACATACTTAGTAAAATAAATAATTTAAGAAATTACAGTTACGATATATTTGAGACAGACAGTGGTTGACCTATTTAAATTGTAGGTACGGTAGATTAATAAATCATTCGCGGATCGTTTGCGCATCGCATGTAGCGAATTGTACAATAAATCTAATCTGGTGTCGTGACGTACATATGTGCCAGTCAACGAACTTACACTGCTCAGCTATTTCGGGCGACACCTAACAAATCATTGTTCTTCTATGATAACACTAAACGTTTTAAAGCTGTTTTTTCAAGTAAAAACAGTGCAATAATGAATAAGAAAAATGAAATAGTGATTTTCAGAACTACCTTTAAACTTTCACAACTATTTAAAAATAGCGAGCAATTGCCTCCCGTAGAAACAACTTTTGAATCAACTGCCTAGTATACCTAAGGATAACCCGGTATACTAAGCAGGAAATCCGGGAATCAATTTAATTAAATGTTCAAAGGTTATGAGAAAGCTTGTTCTTCCTGCTGTGACAAATACTCATAATTGTATTTTCAACTCCAAGTATAAAAAAACATGCGGGGCAGTCTTTGGAGACTGCCGATAGAAGTGAAAACTAAGTAAAACCTAAGCATTCAGTGATGACGACGCGAGTTCCATGATTTTTGTTCACCCAAAAATTACCTACACATATAATCAAAGTACACATAATAGCTCATGGAAAGCGTTCGGTGATGATAACGCGAGTTAAATTATTTTTGTTCACCCAAAAAGTGCTCAACGCGCCTATAGAAGTTTTCACTCCAAAATACAAAGAACAAAGAAGAACTTTTAATTATTTATTAATATTTTTACACCTGTTATGAGTTGCGTAACCCGGTTCATCTTAAGAATTAACTGACCATAAAATACTTGGAGCTGCTAAAAGAAAACAAAGAAAAAAGTTATTAACGTAACAAACATAAGACGTTCTCGTAATCATATTATGCTGAGCTCACAATGCACGGAAGACTGCGCGCGCGCCGCGAACAAAGAAATGCAGCCAATCAACGCGCGCCGTTTGAAAAAAGTGAACAATGCTAGCTCAGTCTTTCACTATAATTGTCGTGTGTGAAGCAAAAAGAATTACTTTTCTTTTCTAAACGCTTCCTTGTACCGCTTTCTTCGTGCGTAGATTTTGTTTCCAGAATAATTAATTTCTCAACTGTGAACAGATTTTAGATGTTATCTGGCTGATGTAAAAGTTGGCGATTGTGATCAAAATACTTTTTTCTAATGGCCAACATTTGTCAACCGCTTTTAAAAAAAATAAAAACTATGGTAAACCGCGTGCGATTAGATTTCTCTAAAGTAAAAAAACAGGAAAACATTTTCAAATTCAGGCACAAACGGACACATGGCAAATAGGAAACATGTAATTTTTCATCTTACTTTCATTTTAAGGAATTTCATGTTAAATAGACCTTATATAGGTATTTTTCTTTTTTGCCAAAACTGCAGTTATAAACTGACAGTTAAAATTTCGCGCGATAACGGATGATGAGTCACTTTTGTCTATCAGTAGTCATGAATTGTCATGACTCAAAGAAGAAGGTCCTCTTTTCGTTGTCATAACAGCAGTGACATCACTAGCCGCTGCTTTTTTACGTCCCGTTTCACAATTTTTTGAATTCGTAATTTTTGTTAAAAAATTAATAGGTAAATGTAGCAGTAATAATAATAATATTCTGTATTTAATTTTGCAAGTTCCATACTGAGTCTGTGCATCAATCAACTCAACAATTAATTTCACTGACTGTACCTACCTACAATATTATGTATTTGCACACAGATGTCTATCGGGAACAAGATTACATATAGTTAGAATCTTCATGTCATTTACCTAACGTTGCATTATTCATAGCTTGTCTATAAATAAGTAGCCAATTAATAGGCGACAGCGAGCAAATACGCACTGCCTTGATTTAATCATAGGATTAAATTAGCAGCACAGTCATACTTCTAATACGAAAGTTGGTTGCGCCGAAATTATTGGATGTTTAGATGTTGTTTTATGAATTACTAGTTGACCCGCGCAACTTTGTCTGCGTCCCAGTTTTCATTAATACTCCGCTCCTATTGGTCGTAGCGTGGGGTTTATACCCTTTCTCGATATATGGGATAACAACACTAAATAATTTTTCAATTCGAACCTGAGATTAGCGCGTTCAATCAAACAAACGAAAAAACTCTTCAGCTTTATAATATTAAGTATAAATTTGATCAGTAGGTATTTTTGTTTTACAAACGAAATAAATTGGCAAACTATAGCATCAATGACCGGGCTTATGTAAAACGCCATCTAGCGTCGAATAGACAAAGTTTTTTTAACGCTACTGCATTGATTTTAGCAATTAGTTAAAATATAAATATAATGAGCTTATAAAGCATTTGAATATTAAAATAGTTGAATATAATTTTAAACAACACTTTGAAATTGGATTAGATGCTTATCTATTACTTTCATGTAAGGCGTTACAAGTGCGTTCGTATTATTTTTCTTTTTATGGCAATTTACTAATCAATTTTCCTGTATAAATAACCTATTGAAAGATTTATAGACTTCAGTGAGACGCAACCTTGAATCATTTACTTCCTATTGCATATTGCTCTGAGGACCTTGCATTGAGTTGGCGTAATTGCGACGAGCTAACATCTTGCTAATACTTATCTTGTTTACACAACCTGTTGTTTGTTTTAATGTAGTAAAATAGCATTTAATGAAATAAACATATTATTCTTAGTAATATTATAATAGGTAGGTAAACGAAGTAGGGACACGTACATATTGTATCTACAACTTGGTTTCTTTTGCTAATACGAACTGTAATTATAGCTGAATTATTGCAGTTGAGGAAGAACCTTCAGCATTCTACCACGCGATCAATATGACTGTAATGTCAATAAAAAATGTGCAATTAAAATAATTTACTTCGAGGTAATTTAATTACTGTTTCCAAAACGATTTCCGTATGATCGAAGTTTTATAAGTTTAGCCAAATCAAATCGAAATAATTCACCTGTACTTTGAGTACATTTACAAAAATATACAGCATCTGCTTAGCCTTTTTCCATCTGTATCGGAGTCGGCTTCCAGTCAAACTGGATTCAGCTGAATACCAGTATTTTACATTTAAAAAAATATACACTTTCATATAATTAACAATGAAACCTAGTGGTCGTTTATGCAGGTATTTTTTTTTAACAAAATTAAATTTTTAACAAATGCGTGAAACTAAACGTAATTCGTACCATTAGACATTGACAGCAGTATAATCTGTGGTATCGTCTCTCAGCGGTCGGCCAATGTTATTGTTTTGCTCATTTTACGATGTCGGGGGATAATCATTCTGATTCTTCCACTTCAGAGTCAGAAGTAAGTGCGTGTAGCCTTAGTTATAACCCTTTGAAAGTTCTTTACTCTGACAAAGTAAAGGTTCCCGTGAAATCTGCACCATTGTATGAAAACATTGTTCAATTTGAAGCCGCGCAGAAGAAAAAACATGAGATAATTCCTTTTGGTCAGACTGAGCTGGTGGTAAAAAGAAAGGAAGAGAAGGAAAGAAAGAGAGTTGAAGAAGAGGCACGGGTACAAGAGAAGAATAAGCAGCGGTTCGCACAGTATGGAGGTAAGGTTTAGAGGTTATGTTTTGATACAACTCTTGTTGATATGTTCCAGTAGAAATATAGGTATTCATAAACTGTAGGTATACTTACAACTAATGTTAATGGTTTAAATTTTAAGTAGTTATGAAGACTAGTCACAAATTCAATTATTCTAAGTGGCAGATATTTTTGCAAGCTATTGCCCTGTGTTAGTGATGTTTCATGACTTAATTTGTAAGCGAAGTTAGGTTTTATTGTTTTGTAGAGTATTCAAAACAGAATTAATTAGATTTACTACCTAGCCAAATAAAAGAACCTAGACGGACCTCAAGACTACCATATAGTAATTATTTTTAATACTGTACTGAAAATGTATAGTATGTTTAGCAATATGAATAGCAAAGTTGTTAAACTATTTTGATCAATACCTACAAAAATGAATGAATTAAAAGCAAGCACTAGGCACTCAACTCGAGGGAGGTTTGACACATGGATCAAATATTTACGGTCACCAATTACTAGGCTGTGTTTTGTAGCATTTCAGACTTTAGTGTCAAGGGCCTTAGTGATAAGCCATACCCACTTACCAGAGTTATCTGATTAACTCTGAGTTTATTGCTAACACGGGCCATTAATCAAATAAATTAATATTATGTACTCAGTTACTATTTTAATATTAAGTAAATATTATTAACTTTTTTATACGATTCTTAGTACATTGTTGAGCTCTTGCCGCCTGTGATACAGGATCCTCCTAGTACAGGCATCTAACATTGTTCTACCTATATTATTATCTAAGATTTATTATTCTTTATTATTATTTATTATTATTATTATTATGTACGAAATATTTGTTACTTATACTCGGGTTAGCAACTAACTCTGAGTTAAGTTTTGGTGCAATGGGGCCTGGATAAAATAACATCAATTTTTAATTAACTCAATCAGTAATTCTGTTGTCTTTATCTCCATGTTATAATTTATTCCCAAAACTGACAACATTTAAGATCATTTATTTTGATATGCGATTTAACAACTGATTGCAATAACTAGGCTTTTGGCAAACAAGTACCTAAATATACAGTGAAATTAGAAAAAGAACTTTAAATGCAATCATTTTTGATAACATCCGGAATACAAATTAATGTTTATGTAGATTGGATTGTGATCAGATTATTTAGAGCTGTACACAAGTCTAAAATAATATTTCTTTAAATGAAAAAACAAGAGTGTGTATCAAACACACTCTTGTTTTTTTATTAGACTATTAAATAATATACGAAGGCACAAATAAAGCTACAAAAAAAAATTGTTAACATTTTCAAATCATTTAAACTGTTGCTTGTAAGTTTTGATTGGAAATAGGGATGATGCCTGGGTTAATAAAATATAATTCTCTTTTGTCCGTCAGTTAGATTACCGAAAAATGATGGATAAGTACATATTTTTAATTTTATCAAATCCATAAAAAAATATGATGATAAAATGCACCAAAGATAAGGAGTGGGAGCTTGTAACGTCATTTTTTTGTAAGAAGTGTACTGGTAAGTGACGTCACACGAGTTTTCAACACTTAATTTTTTGTTTACATGACAAAAACAATTTTTTTTGACTGAGTAATTAGAATTTTTTACTCAAATTAGTTGGCTTCATTAGGCTCCTTCTCTCAGTAGGGTTACTGAGAGAAGGAGCCTAATGAAGCCAACTAATTTTCAAATCTGAAGCATATGGTTATTTCTAAATTATTTTCACACAAATGATCCAGCAAAACACTCCCAGAAAAAATCACAGCAAATTACTCCTAAATCATAAACCTCAAATTTGTCACCCATCATCACAACCATCATCCTCATGCTGCATCTATCCTGTCACATCGTCACATGGAGCCAGGTCGCCGCGAGGTCAGACTAGGCCGTGCGTTCAATGCACGCGGTTCTATGTCAACGGCGGCCGACGAACCTGGCCCCCACCTCACCGCCCGGCCTACCCCGGGATAAGCTACGCAGCCCACCCAGGCAGCTGTGGGACTTCGAGCATTTGAGGATCAAGGTTCGACTCGTAAAGATCCGTTTGTCAATGATTTGGATTAGGGGAACTAGGGTTTCAGAAAATTGCCTATTTGTTTGAGAAGGAACTTTTCGGACGTCGTGATTTAATTCCGTTTGTATGCCAGTTTTTTGTGTAAGACTTGTCCAAAATTACCATTGAACTTTAGCAATTTCTTTCGAATCATTAATCAAAGTCAACGCTAACATAACGAGGGTCCTTAACCAGAGAATCCTATAAGCTATATTTCAATCTATTAAGTCGTTATTTTAATCCACGTATAACTTTGACATCTCACGCATCTAGCAGCGGAGTCGTAAATAACGAGTGACCCTACATAGATTTTCGCATTACTGCGGAGCTAATCCGTAATATCGGACGGTGTCTTACAACTAGTAGACCAATCATTTAGGAGCTCTGTCGTATAAAATCTGATAAAACAACATTCTATGTTTAAAACCATAACTGCCTTGTGATTCAGTGAGATTAAAATCATATTCTAAAAGTGGTCCTAACAGTCTCGTCTTTAAGGACCACCTCGCAAAGGAGTAGCATCGAAGCGCCAATAAAATCCATAATAAAAATCCTTTTATTACCGTGAATGGACGTAACGTATCCAGGTCCGCATAGTCAATGACTTGCTATCAACAATGGCATCAGCTCATTTGCATAGCGCCCGTGACCCGCTGCCCCGCCGGCCTTGCTTACATAAACCTTTATTTTTTATCCACAATTTGTTTTGGCTTAGAAGGAGTGGTTTGGTTACGTTAGCCGGTTTTCCGCGGCGAGCTGTTATATTGCGAATCCGTTTGAGGGCGGAAAGGCTTCGTTTTAAGCGTCAAAGATTATATTGGGTACTTAATATGGCGAAAATAAAGACAATAAAAGCTTTGATTTTAAGAGCATTTTCTGTTTTTGAGCCTTTTCATATTAATTATTGAATCTGATATTTCGTGACTCGTATAAAGATAGCAGCTATCATCTTCCTCCGAATTTCTTCTGTAACAATTAGGTTCCCAGCANTTTTTGAGCCTTTTCATATTAATTATTGAATCTGATATTTCGTGACTCGTATAAAGATAGCAGCTTCTTCCTCCGAATTTCTTCTGTAACAATTAGGTTCCCAGCTATCGGTCTGTTCCCATTTTAAGCTCTTTTTTTAAATACATAATTACTTTTAACAAAACAATAAAGATAAACCATGGTAATTTCTGTGTCAAATTCGCGATATAAGAACCCTTGTGCGTTAATTAAGAAACTTAAAATATTTTTAATGGACAAACCACATAGGACTCAAACACGCGATCGCGTGATAATATTACCAATTATTTTCCCGCCAAATCGACAAAAATGGCGGTGGAAAGTGACAGGTACAGCGCACCATAGATTAAACACAGCTGGCTTGTAAACTCCTTGTTCGCTTCTATTATCGGCTACTTTTGTGCAATCGTTAAGCCTAATATAAGCGTAATGGTAGATTCTAGAGTATAATTATTGCGGTCGCCATATTGTTTTGCAATACTGAAACACGGTCTGAACAATCGTGCGCATTTACATCTATTGAGTCTATCTAAGAAAGTGCTTGTTCGAAAGCAGACTAACATGGATTTGAATGTAGCTAAGAATTACTTTTGTTTTGACTAATACGCACTTTTAAATGTAATTAATTTGGACATTACGGAAGTCGTGCTATTCATGGCTATAGTATAAAATTCGCAAATTTAGTATGGATGTAACGTGGCAGAGCCGAACCCAAATAATTATGCATCCCACTAATAGTCACGGAGCAAATTCCTGAAAAATTAAAAAGAAAACCTCGACTATTCGCAAAGTAATTTGTATTTCACCTTAGATGAGATATGTTTTTAACAAAAAAGAGCATTCAGAGCCAATCGCTCCATCACTAGCCCGACAGATCGTTACGACTGTCGAGAATATCTGAATAAATCGCGATGCGTTCATCTAGATGCATCGCCGCAAACGTAACATCGTTCGCTAGACTTTCGCGTGTACGATTGTTGCATAACCGCTTTCCACATGAGTGGCGTTCGCCGTCTCACTCGGCCTGGACTCTCGGTCGTTGACATGCCATCCAGAGATTTTGCGCCTAGGGCTGTTGGCACTGGACTCCCGACCCGAAGATCATGTGTTGAAGCGGCATCAGCTAACCGCAAACGAAATGGATTTCATACGAGCTCGATTATGAAGCTATGCTACGAAAACTTTAGTTTGATGCAAGGGAATACAAATAAGCTTTATCAGAGCTCTTGATAAACCAATCATTTTAAAATTTAGATGTTCTGGACTCAAATCGCGAAAAGATTAAAAAACTTGCGTGTTCTGAGAGCGACGCACTTGACGAATGTGTAGGTAGATGAACTTTGGCACCCGTGTTTTCCATCTGTATAAAATTTTGTTGCTATACACACATTTATGTAACAAGTTGAGAATACTGAACAGGAATCCCAATTATTTTATCAATGATTACTTTGATCTTTAACACGCGGGTGGTTTCAAAGAACTGCGCCTTCGCGTGTAACCTTATCTGAACTTTAATAAAATATTTTCAAGAACTTTTTCATGAGTCTTTTTATTATAACCAACAACGATATTCCCGAGACAGGATCGCTAAATTATTTTAAGACAACCCTGTAAGGCTGATGAAACGTTATCTTAAAAAGTTGTGTTACCAGTCGAAATTATTTTTACTTTTACGAAGCGTGCTAAGAAATGTCGATAAATATTTGTGTCATGTAAGATAAGAGACAATAAAAATATTAAGATTGTTTTGAATGACTGACTAAAGGTTTTAATTCAGGTTACTGGCAAATAATTCTTATGAATTGAATTAGTCTTGCCAAGATGTTACGACCGATTGAGGACTACTAAGCTAATAACCTTATACCTTTTGTTTTCTTTGATTAACTCTGAATGTTCTTGTTCGCTGTGGTACTCTAAAGTAGATATGTATTTACTATTGAGAACCATATCAAAACTAATTCATCAAAACAAAACTGATATAATTTCCTTGGCACGAAAATGGTTTTCGCAAAGTTGTAATGAAACGCAAACGAAATTGTGCAGGGGAAAATATTGTTTTTCCAAGAAAATTATAATTTTAGTCAATTATATTAGAAACCAAAGAAAGCAATTACGTGTATAACACTGTTTACGAATTATAAAAAGAGATAACAAATAGTTGCGTGCTCTGTTATCTATCACGCTAAGCCAGCGGCCTGCGCGTGCGCGCCTTCTACACACCGGCGTTACTTCTCACTGTTATCGTCGCCAGAAAATCTATTTGTTGTTTCAGTGATATAATTAGGCACTGCATAGTATTTTGACTAACGAATACATTTGTAACAACTGTAACAGATAAAAAAAATCAAATGTTTAAGATGAAAAGCATATGCGTAAAGTCGTAGTACCGCACGGACATTGCGTAAACAAATAATTGTGTTAAACGCATAAAAGTAAATCGGTACGTCGCCAATAAGCGGCGGAACGGAACGCAAACGGAAGTGATGCAACGGCACGCGTTTCGGCGCGCATCTGTGTAAACATGGCGCGCTTTTCTGAATGGCGCGATGGCGGGTGGCGTTTCCCGCGCTTGGCTCGCGGGCGACGACCCCGGCCGCGCGGTCAGCGCCCGGGGATAGTGGAGTGAAAGTAATTCGCGATCGGCGACCGCTCGCGAGCCATGCCGTCCTGGTACCTCCGGCGCCGACGCTGCATAGATTTGTTGATACTATACGTTTTTTTTAAACTGTTGTTGATGAATTGATGAGTTTGGTTAATGGATTTTGTTTCTTTTTTATTTGTTTTGGTTGTTGAAATGTAGTACCTACTTTTACAGCAACGACGCCTTGTTTGTTTATTGCTTGCGTTGCATGATTGTCGGCAATAGAACTGGTCCAGCCTGCAGGGCTATTGTGTCATACATAATAGTACCTACTCTTAACTACTCGAGTAAAGCAAAGGTCGGCTCCAATTAACGTAACAACATTTACAAATAATGGTTTACAAAATGC
>NDFZ01001844.1:0-11878 GCA_002192655.3 Mamestra configurata | reverse complement strand
TAAGTAGCATACTCTGGGTGCATCGTCCTCACATAATATTAAATTAATTTTTGTATACCAAATTTTGTAAAATCATTATTTGAAAAGAGTAACTATGGAGTTTCTTGTCCGTTCTTCTCCATAAGAATCTACCTTTCCGAATGGACAGTAGAGTCACTTTATTAATGTAACATTATTATTTTACTGAACTGTAAACGATGACGTTCAAAAGTGCCGTTTAATGGCCTAATTGAAATAAACGTTTTGACTTTGACTGCTGCGGTGCGTGTCGCTGGTTCGATTCCCGCACGGAACAAATATTTGTATGGCCTACAGATAGACAGATAGTTGTTCCGGGTCTGGCTGTTTGTGTATGTGAATTTGTATGTGTGTAAACGCACCCACAATACAGGAGAAATTCCTAGTGCGGGGCAACGTTATTAAAAAAAAAAAAAAATACTCAGCCGAGCTTGACGCAGCCGAAATTAATTATTTATTTTGCAGTGATCACCATTTGTCATTCTTCAGCCCGGAATGGAAACCGAAAATGGAAAGAATGTTATGGTATAACAATGACATTAAAAACATTACCCTCCTTCTGAGGGAGTCGGGTAAATGGGAGGCGCGCCTATAGTCCTAGTGTAGAGTTGCTGGACTCATGTTTCACACACATACTGCATGCGATGGGCCAGCAGTGCAAAAGCTTGTTGCGCAACATTTTGTATACCATGATTGCGAAGTTTTGACTGTACTGGCTCGAGCTATAAGGGTGAAAATTCCAATGAAGCCCGTGAAATTTAAATGTTTATACGTTTTTTTGCAATTCACAGCTCAGTATTTAAGTTGTAAAGAAAGATAAAGTATTTAATTGCCACAAAACGACATACCTAACCTACCCACTTACATAATCTTACTTTTCTTAAACTAAACCCTAAACGATAGTGTTAGTAGTTCTTAAATTATATTAGTACAGACACGTTAAAATCTAAATAAGAAAAAAAATTAGCAAAAGTATGAGTAGGTACAAAGTAGATGCATGTCGTGGTTGTGGCAAATGGGTTTACACTCAGCATAATGCTGTGCCGTTGGGGCGCGGGTTGTGTTATTCATCACCGTGACAAATATTACTTGATTAGTTACGATGNGTTTTAAAAAAAAAAAAATACTCAGCCGAGCTTGACGCAGCCGAAATTAATTATTTATTTTGCAGTGATCACCATTTGTCATTCTTCAGCCCGGAATGGAAACCGAAAATGGAAAGAATGTTATGGTATAACAATGACATTAAAAACATTACCCTCCTTCTGAGGGAGTCGGGTAAATGGGAGGCGCGCCTATAGTCCTAGTGTAGAGTTGCTGGACTCATGTTTTACATACATACTGCATGCGATGGGCCAGCAGTGCAAAAGCTTGTTGCGCAACATTTTGTATACCATTATTGCGGAGTTTTGACTGTACTGGCTCGAGCTATAAGGGTGAAAATGCCAATGAAGCCCGTGAAATTTAAATATTTATACGTTTTTTTGCAATTCACAGCTCAGTATTTAAGTTGAAAAGAAAGATAAAGTATTTAATTGCCACAAAACGACATTACACGACAAACACACCCACTTACATAATCTTACTTTTCTTAAACTAAACCCTAAACGATAGTGTTAGTAGTTCTTAAATTATATTAGTACAGACACGTTAAAATCTAAATAAGAAAAAAATTAAATAAAAAAGTATGAGTGAGACAAAGTGATGCTTGTCGTGGTTGTGGCAAATGGGCTTACACTCAGCATAATGCTGTGCCGTGGGGGCGCGGGTTGTGTTATTCATCACCGTGACAAATATTACTTGATTAGTTACGATGATGAACTTTTAGTAAGTTTCCTCTGTAATAAAAAGGTTTAATTTTTTTTTAAATATAACCTACAAAATCGACTGACAAAGTGATTTAAAAAAAACGTAAGTTAATTTGAATTTCGCGGGCTACACATGTGCATCCCCTTTAAATATCAAATCTTTGCCACATGAACATAAAATGCCTAATATCGTTCTTCTTCCACCAGGTACCACATCCAGCTAGTGAAGCTGCTGACGTGCTGCACTATGGGCAAGAACGTGTACACTGAGATCAAGTGTCACTCTCTACTGCCGCTAGACGACATCGTGTCTATGATCACTCATAAGGACTGTATTCCTGAGGTTAGTGTGATCTATTTTGTTTCATTCTTATTTTTGGAAGAGATCAAAGCCCGGTTTCTAGAAAAAAAAATCGACTCGGCACAAATTAAACGCCAGTCATGTGATGCGACAATTTGCCACTTTAATTTTGCGATCATTTTCATACGAGAAGCTGGGGTGGAAGTGACGCGCATTAGCTTAATTAAGCCTATATTTGTCCACTATATGGCAACGGCCCCACTATCCACTATTACCGTTGTATTGAGATTGCGATCAAAAACAAGTGTAGTTTATCTTGCCATCTCTTTCTGGGCCTGCTGGTGTTAGTTTTCTGGTCAAATAAACCAAAAAAGTGGTTGATATCAGAAACCATACCTTGGCAACACCAAAAGTTTTCAAATCTTTTGATTAACATTTTAAACGCCAGAGCATAAACGCATCGGTGTGCCTCCGACGTCATACCACAAATTCGCTTCTTTTGTCGACTCTAGCCGACGGTGGCGTGTTGGGCACTTTTTACGAATATTTTTTTTTTCTTTCTTTTTATTTCTTCATTTGTCGGCTATAGCCGACCGTGGCGGTCAAAAGGTTAATAGGCATAGTTTCAACAAGCCAAAACCCAATCTATATCTATAGAAATGTACATAAAGGTCTAGCTTAGTTAGTTCCCAAGTGTCGCCTGCGACGGGGGATTTAGCGCTGATGTCTGAAATACAAATATTTTATATCTTATCTGAACTTAAAATTAAGTGTATTGTAGTGTTTCACAAGGTTATTTAAATGTAACAAATAAATAACAAATATTTTATATCTATATAATATAACACAAAGTCCGGTTAGTTACACCATTTATAACTCAAGAATGACTGGCCCGATTTGAAGATCTTTGTTTTGTTGGATTTGTCTTTGCCTCAAATAGCAGAATAACTATTAAAACATTGGAAAAATTGAGAAAAAAAAATGTACTTAGTAGGTACAAAAATCATTTTCGAATACAACGCCATTTTTGATAACTTGCATGACAAAAACAAAACACGGCAAAAAATATTTTGAGGCAGTACGAAGTTCGCCGGGATCGCTAGTATATAATGTATTGTATGTTTTAGAACAAATAAATTAAATTAATCTTCGTTACAGGTAAAAGAAGCATACGTAGGCTTCCTGAACCACTGCTATATCGACACGGAGGTGGAGATGAAGGAGATCTACTCCAGCAACTACATGTGGGACCTGTTCGAGCGCTCCTTCCTGCAAGACATGCAGGCTATCCTGCACAGCGACCCGCACCAGATTCCAGGTACATTTATCCTGATCAATATTGGCTTAATTGTAAAGGACTTCACTTGGCGTATTTGCCCAAATATATGCGTCACTTGGACAATAGAAAATATACCCTAAAGAAGTAACGCAAATATTTGTGCAAATAGGCCAAGTGAAGTGTCAGCATAAAGTAATATTGAATTTAAATAAATGGCCTACGTCGTCAGTTTTTTTTTTCTAAATCCACCCTAGGAATTTCTCCTGTATCGTGGGTACAAACATATCACGCTCACGTACAAAAACAAAGTTATTTGACATACGACAGATGTGTTAAACTCAGCTCCATTTTAGCGTGGCAGTGTAGTGTGGGTGCATATTAAGAGATAGCACGGTAGGTCAGTCGGGCTACTGCCGTGTCTAGAATACATCGGAGAATTCAAGGTCTGAGAAGCTGGACTTTTCTAAAAAAGGACTGGCTCTTGGCAGCTTTGGATTGACAGGTTTATAAATTAAAGGCTTTAAATTTCTTATAATACAGTCACTGCAAATGCAGGCATAGCCGTGAGCAAAAGCTATATTCGATGTTGGCTGAATTAACTCAACTGATATCGGTACGGTATTTTACGGCAATTTTTGCACAAATTATACTTATAAATAATTTTTAATTATTCTTACGATTGACGAGTCTAAAGGGAAGTCGGTGTTTTTGGTTGTTTCTTCATATTTTAACACCGACTTCCGAAGTTAAAGTTACTTTTAATCGACTTCAAAAAAAGGAGGAGATTCCAATTCGGTTCTATGTTTTTTATTTAAACATAACCTGACTACTTAACCGATTTTGATGAAATTTTTATGGAACCAATCGGAAGGTATATCCTTTCAGAAATATATTTTTTTTTCAAATCGGTTTATAAACGACGGAGTTATGAGGTTACAAACAAAAAAGTACAACCAAATTGAGAACCTTCTCCTTTTTTTAAAGTCGGTTAGAAATGATGAATGGTGAATGTGTATCTTGTTCATCGGCGGCATTATCTGGCTTTTCCGAGATTTCAAGACATCTGTCTATATTCTTCCCACCAAAGCTGAACATCTCTTTTTCCCCAGGTCCGTCAACAGAGCTGCCGTCGACTTCACGCAAGCTGCCTGTGATCGGTACGCAGAAGGCGTGGGTGAACTACGTGACGGACGTGCTGATGCACACCATCTGCACCTTCTTCAACTCGCCCTTCAGCGACCAGAGCACTACTGTGCAGGTGAGAGTTGTGATGTGTACAAGTTTTCGAAGAGAAATATGCCTACAGTAAACTTAAATTTCTAGGACTTCCTAGTCACTTTCAAGGTACGTCCGTATTCAGAGAAAAATATCACGGAACGAAAATAACCGAGTGCTCAACGCTCTGAAATCGAGGGCGCAATTTTTATCAACGCTATAAAATTGAGAACGCCGTTTTAAATAACGATCTAAAATTGAGAGCGCTGCTTTAAATAACGCTCTTAAATTGAGAGCGCTGTTATAAATAACGCTCTAAAATTCAGAGTGCTGTTATAAATAACGCTCTAAAATTGATAGCGCTGTTTTAAATAACGCTCTAAAATTGAGAGCGCTGCTTTAAATAACGCTCTTAAATTGAGAGCGCTGTTATAAATAACGCTCTAAAATTCAGAGCGCTGTTTTAAATAACGCTCTAAAATTGAGAGGGCTGTTTTAAATATCGCTCTAAAATTGAGAGCGCTGTTTTAAATAACGCTCTAAAATTGAGAGCGCTGCTATAAATAACGCTCTAAAATTCAGAGCGCCGTTTTAAATAACGCTCTAAAATTGAGAGGGCTGTTTTAAATAACGCTCTAAAATGGTGAGCGCTGTTTTAAATAACGCTCTAAAATTGAGAGCGATGTTTTAAATAACGCTCTAAAATTGAGAGCGCCCTTTTAAATAACGCTCTAAAATTAAGAGCGCCGTTTTTAATAACACTCTAAAATTGAGAGCGCCATTTTAAATAACGCTCTAAAATTGAGAGAGCTGCTTTAAATAACGCTCTAAAATTGAGAGCGCTGTTATAAATAACGCTCTAAAATTCAGAGCGCCGTTTTAAATAACAATCTAAAATTGAGAGCGCCCTTTTAAATAACGCTCTAAAATTGAGAGCGCCGTTTTTAATAACACTCTAAAATTGAGAGCGCTGTTTTAAATAACGCTCTAAAATTGAGAGCGATGTTTTAAATAACGCTCTAAAATTGAGAGCGCCGTTTTAAATAACGCTCTAAAATTGATAGCGCTGTTTTAAATAACGCTCTAAAATTGAGAGCGCTGTTTTAAATAACGCTCTAAAATTGAGAGCGCCGTTTTAAATAACGCTCTAAAATTGATAGCGCTGTTTTAAATAACGCTCTAAAATTGAGAGCGCTGTTTTAAATAACGCTCTAAAATTGAGAGCGCCGTTTTAAATAACGCTCTAAAATTGATAGCGCTGTTTTAAATAACGCTCTAAAATTGAGAGCGCTGTTTTAAATAACGCTCTAAAAATGAGAGTGCCGTTTGTATCAACGCTCTCGTCATTTCCATCACACATTCCTTTGTCAGTCTTTTCCTAAAGCCCAATGTTATGTATTCTGATAGGTTTTAAAATGTTTTGTTTTAAACCTATCTTTTTCCATTTAATTAACAATAATTATATTTTATTGCGGCTTGGGATATTTCTACAATTAACGTAAGTAACAATTTACAAACAAAAACTAGTATTTTCAGTGAGTCAAAAAAAAAATATAGTGGTTATTAAAATGCACTTAAGAATGTTATTGTCAACTTGACTAATCCTTAGCCCGCTTAATAAGTCTGTAATCGATTTATAATAATAAACCTTTTACAACAGACTCGGCAGTCGATATTCGTGAAGCTCCTGCAGACGACGTTCAGCATCTACCAATGTCCCTGGCTCACTCCACCGCAGAAACTTAATGTGGAGAAGTGCATCCGGACACTGAGTGAAGTTGGTCAGTATTTAGAAATTAATTATTTCTTCTATACCTTTCAGCCTTGCTCTGATGGAGAATGCCAGCCGGTCGATTCTGTAAACATTTTTATTTATTTATTTATCAACATACATCCACCATTACAGAAAAAACCAATGCGGTAAATGCGCCTTAATTAATACTTAATTGTTACTTATAACTAATACCTATAACTAATTACAAACAAAGCGCTATTAGGTTGAGCGTGCGGAATGCACGCGTCAGCGGCGCCAAGTGAGCTGTCAATCCATACAAAACAGATGGAATGATTATATGAATTGACAGCTCACCTCGTGATTACTTTACCCAAGCCTTCACTTCGACATGTTTACAGAATCGACCGGCTGTAAACATGCGAAGTGAAGTAATCACGAAGTGAGCTGTCATTCCATCTTGATAACATGGATTGACAGCTCACCTCGTGATTACTTTACCCAAGCCTTCACTTCGACATGTTTACAGAATCGACCGACTGTAAACATGCGAAGTGAAGTAATCACGAAGTGAGCTGTCATTCCACCTTGATAACATGGATTGACAGCTTACCTCGTGATTACTTCACCCAAGCCTTCACTTCGACATGTTTACAGAATCGACCGGCTGTAAACATGCGAAGTGAAGTGATCTCGAAGTGAGCTGTCATTCCATCTTGATAACATGGATTGACAGCTCACCTCGTGATTGCTTTACCCAAGCCTTCACTTCGACATGTTTACAGAATCGACCGGCTGTAAACATGCGAAGTGAAGTAATCACGAAGTGAGCTGTCATTCCATCTTGATAACATGGATTGACAGCTCACCTCGTGATTACTTCACCCACACCCACTTCGACATGTTCATAGAATCGACCGGTTGGAAGCATTTGGGGGAGGCCTCTGCCCCGGAGTGAGAATAAAAAAAAGACAGACTTCCCGTATTGTCCATCAGTGGGACGGACGGATCATAGGTTGTGTGTGGCAAAAAAGCAGTTCTATGGTTCTGTCGGAAGATAAGGTTACTGTTTGTTTTTGGAAGCCTGCAAAATCGGGGTATAGCAGATGAATTGCCGTGCCACTCCCAGAAACTGATTAATAGAACATAACTCTTTTAGACGTCAATCCTTATTCGGTAATTTTAACCTTTTGAACGCCATTGTCACGTATACATGACAAGCAAGCGCGTGCCCTGTACGCCAAACGTCACAAATATGTGACGTTTGGCGTACGGCAAATTTGTGGCTTGGCATCGGGGACACGCCGATGCGTTTATGCTCTGGCGTTCAAAAGGTTAAACTAGATGAGGCCGGTGTTTCCTAGTTGAGTGAAATGTCTTATCCAGACTGTCATTAAAAAAAAAATGTTTATATCAATTATATAAGTCTTCAACGTACGTGATTTGGAGATCACCTTTTAAGCAAGAAGATGCTTGTGTTAGGTGACTCCGCTCTTCCACTTAACATTATACAGAGTATGCAATTGAAAACAGAATAATAAAATAAAGAAAATACAAAAACTACAAAAAGGAGCGCACTTGTGTGATTTATGTGAGGTGTTTGTCATTAAACTGGTACTTATATATTTCAAATTGGAACAGCAGTGTGACAGCCGAAGTTACACAACAATCCTATTTCATTTCACATTAACCTACGTGAACATAATTGGGAAACGTTAGATGCTTCTTTATCCTTTTTACGAACCGGCTAGAAACTCCAACCATTGGAGGAACCATTTCCTCTGACGAGAGTGAATGTCTCACATGAAGAATTTCATCTGAACTTACTAAAAATATATCCTTACTCCATTTTGTTATGTCCACAGCCAAGTCCCGCAGCATAGCCATTCCCTTGGAACTGGAAGCCAAGATCCAGACGGTGTTTGAGAAGGCAGCCGCGCTCTCCCGGCAGACCAGCAAGTGGCTGCTGGCGTCCAAGACTTCCAAGCTTGAGAAGATGGCTTCACAGGTGAGCTTGAATGGTGCAGTGTATCAATTCTTCTGTTACCATTATGATATTAAGTACAATTATGTGACAGATAATCAAAAATTCCCACAGTACTTCACCTTTCTCCGCTTCACAATGATCGAGAGACAAAAAAATACAGTTGAAGTATCATCATCATCATCCACAGCCCGACTTCGCCCACTGCTGAACATAGGCCTCACTTCTCTTGTGCCAATCCCCACGTTCCTCATCCAGTTCTACCCGCGATGGCAACAATTTATTTATTTATTTATTAACACTTTACGCACACAAATGTACAGAGGCGGACTAAATGCCATAGGCATTCTCTACCAGCCAACCTTTGAGTGATGCAGAAAATGGTGGTACTCGTAGGTGCAATACGGAGATTAAAAGCGATTGATATACAATGTCGTTCAACACTTCTTCCAGTCCTCGGACACGACTCGGTCACTGCCTTACTCCACCTATCATCACCATGCCTTGCCAGGTGTCCTGCCCAGCTACATTTTAGTTCCGCAATTCGTTTTCCGATGTCGAAAACTTTCGTAAGACGATACAGTGCGTTTGAAACACGCGTGATGTTACTTCGCTGGTAAAAATTGTACCATCATAGTGACGCCACGCGTGTTTTCAACGCAGTGTATCGTTTACTGATTAGATTTTTTCAGTAAAATACCCTATTCTGTTCATACGAGTAAAGTGCGAACAGGACACTGTTAATTAAACCTTTGATGTTAGTTTGCCTGTTATGAATATAAATGTGAATGGATGGACAGGGAGAGGGAGGCCAAAGAAAAGATAGATGGATTGTGTTAGGAGTGATATGAAAGAATAGGGAGTTAGTGATAGCGTGACGGTTGACAGGACAGAATGGAAGAAAAAAACGTGTTGCGCCGACCCCAAGTAACTTGGTATAAGGGCAAGAAGATGATGATGATTTTGGTTTGCCTGTATAGCACAAGGCTCTTACATTTAGGTCTATCCAAATTCTGAATGCAGTAACAAAATGTATGGTTTGCAGCGTTATTTTAATAATTGCGATCCGGGCAGTGAAATTAGAAAGCCAAATTAAATTTGTGCACATTATGAAAAAGAAAATGCCGTGAAAAGTTTTCCTCGGTATAAACTTCACTTTTTCTTCCCCAGGCAAACCTCCAAAACGACCGGTCAGTAATGGAAGGCCTACAAGAGATCGTGGCCCTCCTAGAGGAACAGCTGCGCCCTCTCCTGCAAGCAGAGCAGTCCCTCCTCGTGGACATCCTGTACAAGCCTCATCTGCTCTTCACCAGTCCAGGAGAGGTGTCGCATTCTGATACCAGCGGCATCTTTATATCCAGGTAAATAATATAAAGTAGAACATTGTGCCATTCCTCTGTGGGAGGTACAGTCCTCTTCGACATCCTGTCCAAGTCTCATTTGCTGTTCACCAAGAAACCAGTGGCATCTTCATATCCAGGTAAGCAAGAAGCCTTTGTGCCTGTTGACCCAGTTCTGTTCTGCCTCCTTCTTGATAGCTCTAACTCGTTTTTTCCGGACTCGTCGAACTTTGACATTGCCATGAAATTTGGGTTTTTATCACCGTTGATTCTAGCTTTTAGTTGCAATAGTTCGGAATAGTTTGACGGGGTTGTCTCATAGAAGCAAGTGCGAGTTGGACTCACGCGTACACGGTTCTCACCGAATCCTATTTTGGAGTTTACTCCTTAAGAAACGATTTTCATACTTAGCCCGCGGTATGAAAATCTTATGAGGATTAAATTCGAGCGTTAACTAAAAGTGAGGCGTTACGGTCCTTTGCGCACCTTTCACTTCGAGATTATGTATCAGTACACTCAGCTTATTTTTTGACAAGCTTTTATTGAACATGCACTGGTCGTATATTTCTGCACTGGTCATATGTATATTTGTAAGTTGTCCGTCAAAATTTGCAAGCCATTTTTCGATCATTTGTTTGTAATCCGATTGAGCTGAAATTTTGCATACGACTCTCATACAATGTGCAATACTCAATATTGTAATATTTTCAATATGGCAGCCACCAAGCCAAGCCGGCCGGCAGCCAAGATGGCGGATTACATATTTTTCCCACTTAATATGGGTATCAAACGAAAGTTCTTGAAGAGTAAAAAAAGCTTTTTTAACAATATAGTTATTATTTAACATGTTGCTTGATATGAAGACTTAATGCCTTTTCTTTTCAGACTGATCCGTCACACGGAGAAACTTTTAGAAGAGAAAGAAGAAAAACTGTGCGTTAAAGTATTACGCACTTTAAGAGAAATGATGGCTGTGGACCCTGAGTATGGAGAGAAGGTATGTTATTTAATGTCCTAAAGTGCCAAGGAATGATCTATACAATATTTATATAATTCACTTGAAAATGTNGGAGATCTACTCCAGCAACTACATGTGGGACCTGTTCGAGCGCTCCTTCCTGGAAGACATGCAGGCTATTCTGCACAGCGACCCGCACCAGATTCCAGGTACATTTATCCTGATCAATATTGGCTTAATTGTAAAGGACTTCACTTGGCGTATTTGCCCAAATATTTGCGTCACTTGGACAATAGAAAATATACCTTAAAGTCATTATAATAAAGAAGTAACGCAAATATTTGTGCAAATAGGCCAAGTGAAGTGTCAGCATAAAGTAATATTGAATTTAAATAAATGGCCTACGTCGTCAGTTTTTTTTTCTAAATCCACCCTAGGAATTTCTCCTGTATCGTGGGTGCGTTTACAAACATATCACGCTCACGTACAAAAACACAGTTGTTTGACATACTATAGATGTGTTAAACTCAGCTCCATTTTAGCGTGGCAGTGTAGTGTGGGTGCATATTAAGATAGCACGGTAGGCCAGTCGGTCTACTGCCGTGTCTAGAATACATCGGAGAATTCAAGGTCTGAGAAGCTGGACTTTTCTAAAAAAGGACTGGCTCTTGGCAGCTTTGGATTGACAGGTTTATAAATTAAAGGCTTTAAATTTCTTATAATACAGTCGCTGCAAATGCAGGCATAGCCGTGAGCAAAAGCTATATTCGATGTTGGCTGAATTAACTCAACTAATATCGGTACGGTACTGCTTCGGCACTTTTTGCACAGAATTATACTTAGAAATAATTTATAATTATTCTGTCGATCGACGAGTCTAAAAGGAAGTCGGTATTTTTGGTTGTTTCTTCATATTTTTAACCGACTTCAAAAAAAGGAGGAGGTTCCAATTCGGTTCTATGTTTTTTATTTAAACATAACCTGACTACTTAACCGATTTTGATGAAATTTCTGTGGAACCAATCGGAAGGTATATCCTTTCAGAAATATTTTTTTCAAATCGGTTTATAAACGACGGAGTTATGAGATTACTAACAAAAAAGTACAACCGAATTGAGAACCTTCTCCTTTTTTTAAAGTCGGTTAGAAATGATGAATGATGAATGTGTATCTTGTTCATCGGCGGCATTTTCTGGCTTTTCCGAGATTTCAAGACATCTGTCTATATTCTTCCCACCAAAGC
>NDFZ01001843.1:0-15310 GCA_002192655.3 Mamestra configurata | reverse complement strand
CCCTACTTGGGGTATGTCAAAGGGCAATAGAGCGCAGTATTCTAGGTTTAAAAAGAATTGATAGAGTACGGAACACCACGCTGCTCTCCAAAACAGGTATCATTCATTGATGTGAGCAAAAAAGCTGCCAGGCTGAAATGGGACTGGGCGGGTCACACCAGCCGCATGCATAGTGACCGCTTGTCAAACTCCACGCAATGGGTGCTAGAGGGTGGACGGCGTCGCCGAGGACGGCCCAGAATGCGGTGGCGAGATGATCTGGATGCACAATTGCACACCTCGGAGGCTGGTTCGAGGTGACGCAAGAAAAGAATGTCTGGAAGGATATGNNNAGAGTACGGAACACCACGCTGCTCTCCAAAACAGGTATCATTCATTGATGTGAGCAAAAAAGCTGCCAGGCTGAAATGGGACTGGGCGGGTCACACCAGCCGCATGCATAGTGACCGCTTGTCAAACTCCACGCAATGGGTGCTAGAGGGTGGACGGCGTCGCCGAGGACGGCCCAGAATGCGGTGGCGAGATGATCTGGATGCACAATTGCACACCTCGGAGGCTGGTTCGAGGTGACGCAAGAAAAGAATGTCTGGAAGGATATGTCTTGGATTAATTTCATTTAAAAAATCAGTTTCGCCGGTGACGCGTGTGTGACCATTAAACATCTAAATATCCAGGCTCTCACATTATTATTCTGTCGTCATAAGAAAAACTGGCCAAGTGCAAGTTGGACTTGCACACGAAGGATTCCGTGCCATAAGCCGAAAAAGAGATGTTTCTTGTATGGGGGGCCCCTTTTATTTTTATTTCATTGTTATTATAGCGGCAACAGAATACCATCATCTATGTGTGAAATTTCAACTGTCTAACTATCACGGTTCATGAGATACAGCCTGGTGACAGACAGACGAACAGTGGAGTCTTAGTTATAGGGTGCCGTTTTTACTCTTTGGGTACGGAACCCTAAAAAGGATGTATCGACACAAAACGAAGTAACAGATTTCCGACCTTAAGTTTGTTTTCTTAATGTCGGAAATCGGTTACTTCTTTTTGTGTAGATACGTCCTTTTTTCTTATTACGGCAGTATAGTTGTATGATGATATTTTCAGCCTGTTGTGTCTCACACACAGCAAGGCTAAGCCCCCTTTCTTCCTTCCATTCTTCCCGACTCTGGGCAATGTGGACCAATCCTATCGATAGACGTGNATATTTTCAGCCTGTTGTGTCTCACACACAGCAAGGCTAAGCCCCCTTTCTTCCTTCCATTCTTCTTGGCTCTGGGCAATGTGGACCAATCCTATCGATAGACGTGAAGCTCGTCCTGCCATCTCCGCCTGGGTCTCCCGCGATGTGGTCGGGCATTTTCTGGGACCCACATTGTGGTTGCTTTAGCCCATGAGCCGCTTGACATACGGCAGACGTGTCCGGCCTTGTCCCACTTTAGTTTGGCTGTTTTTCGAGTGACGTCGACGATTTGTATTTTGGAACGCATCACTGTTTTCCTAACGCGGTCCGTTAATCGGTCCCCCAGAATGCTGCGCTCCATTGCTCGCTGGCAAACCTCAAGCTTGAACCTCTGCTGAACTGTCAAAGACCAGGTTTGGACACCGTATGTAAGGATAGGGAGAATGCACATGTCTATAAATTTCCGCTTATGACAAAGTAGCTGCCGCCTGCGGCTCCGCCCGCATGAATGTCGAAAATTATCCCAAGGGAACATACTCCTGGGATAAAAAGACTATCATATGTCCTTTCTTGGGACTCAAACAATCTCTATACCAAATTTCATCTAAATCGGTCCAGCCGTTTGGGCGTGAAGAATTAACAAACACACAAACACACTCACAAACTTTTGCCTTTATAATATTAGTGTGATGTGATTGGAAGGTCTCCTTTCATGAGTGCCTTCATCGACCAATAGCTCTTCCAGGCGTTTTCAGCGCTGCGAGCAACTTCTGTTGTTTCTTGTCGCGCCTGAAATAAGACTATTTGGCCGACGTATAAGGTAAAAGTGACTTTAACACCGTGATATTTATGAAGTAATATCTTATCTTTTCACAGATACCTAGTATTCTTCGACGACGGCTACGCCCAATACGTTCAGCACCAATACACCCGGCTAGTGTGCGAGAGCTCTCCCTTAGTATGGGAGGAAGTTCATCCGTTCTCGAGGGAGTTCGTGAGAGAATACCTGTTGGCGTACCCAGAGAGACCTATGGTGCGGCTGCATGAGGGACAGCATCTCAAGACTGAGTGGAATGGTGAGTAATAGTAAAAAAATACATTAGTCATTGTTGGTGAACATGGCCCAGCATGGACCATTATTAAGACCAAGTAAAGATCGTCATGGCTCAGCATGGACAATGAGGGGCAGTATCTGAAAACCGTGTGTAATGGTGAGTGAAAGTAAAAAAATATATTGACATTATCCATTGTTTGGCCAACATGGCCTAGCATAGACAATCATAGCCCAATATGGCCCAGCATGGACTGTCGTGGCCCATGATCCATGGCAAGACTGCGTTAGGGGCAAAATCTGAAGACCATAGCCAGATTTCACAAAACCATTCCATACCAACGGTGATTCAATCTGGCTATGGTGGTACCACCGCTGGGATTCGGGCACTCTCTCTGTAAATATTCTTCCAGTTTGCTCACGAGGTGGTTATAAATAGAAGTAAAGTTTTAGAAGATAAACTGGTGGTACCCCCAGGTTATATTCTAACACTTCTAGCACTTTGCTGGAATATACAACGTGTAACAGAATACACTCAATACCTGAAAAGGTTTCAATCAGTTCTGTAAAATGTCGGACGTAAAAACATAGCACCATCTCATCACTTCCCGTGGGTATCGTAAGAGGCAACTAAGGGACTCGCCAGAGAATGGGTAGCAGCATTCTCTGCATTGCAACAGCTACACTGCAACCGTGCTCACCCTTTAAGGGAGGCCTATGTCCAGCAGTGGTCGACTTTGGGCTGATACGATGATGATGTGATTCATTACTTTTCTTCCAGGAAAATGGTGGTCATCCCGAGTCACCCGAGTGGATGCATCCCTAGCCCAAGTGATGTTTGTGGGCGACGGGCGGCGCGAGTGGATCTATCGCGGCTCCACGCGCCTGGCGCCGCTGTACCTGGAGCTGCGCGCCGCCGAGCGCCACCGGCCCAGGCCCATGCCCCGGAGCAAGGCGCAGCCCAGGGTGAGTTTAACAGTTACCGCGGCTCCACGCGCCTGGCGCCGCTGTACCTGGAGCTGCGCGCCGCCGAGCGCCACCGGCCCAGGCCCATGCCCCGGAGCAAGGCGCAGCCCAGGGTGAGTTTAACAGTTACCGCGGCTCCACGCGCCTGGCGCCGCTGTACCTGGAGCTGCGCGCCGCCGAGCGCCACCGGCCCAGGCCCATGCCCCGGAGCAAGGCGCAGCCCAGGGTGAGTTTAACAGTTACCGCGGCTCCACGCGCCTGGCGCCGCTGTACCTGGAGCTGCGCGCCGCCGAGCGCCACCGGCCCAGGCCCATGCCCCGGAGCAAGGCGCAGCCCAGGGTGAGTTTAACAGTTACCGCGGCTCCACGCGCCTGGCGCCGCTGTACCTGGAGCTGCGCGCCGCCGAGCGCCACCGGCCCAGGCCCATGCCCCGGAGCAAGGCGCAGCCCAGGGTGAGTTTAACAGTTACCGCGGCTCCACGCGCCTGGCGCCGCTGTACCTGGAGCTGCGCGCCGCCGAGCGCCACCGGCCCAGGCCCATGCCCCGGAGCAAGGCGCAGCCCAGGGTGAGTTTAACAGTTACCGCGGCTCCACGCGCCTGGCGCCGCTGTACCTGGAGCTGCGCGCCGCCGAGCGCCACCGGCCCAGGCCCATGCCCCGGAGCAAGGCGCAGCCCAGGGTGAGTTTAACAGTTACCGCGGCTCCACGCGCCTGGCGCCGCTGTACCTGGAGCTGCGCGCCGCCGAGCGCCACCGGCCCAGGCCCATGCCCCGGAGCAAGGCGCAGCCCAGGGTGAGTTTAACAGTTACCGCGGCTCCACGCGCCTGGCGCCGCTGTACCTGGAGCTGCGCGCCGCCGAGCGCCACCGGCCCAGGCCCATGCCCCGGAGCAAGGCGCAGCCCAGGGTGAGTTTAACAGTTACCGCGGCTCCACGCGCCTGGCGCCGCTGTACCTGGAGCTGCGCGCCGCCGAGCGCCACCGGCCCAGGCCCATGCCCCGGAGCAAGGCGCAGCCCAGGGTGAGTTTAACAGTTACCGCGGCTCCACGCGCCTGGCGCCGCTGTACCTGGAGCTGCGCGCCGCCGAGCGCCACCGGCCCAGGCCCATGCCCCGGAGCAAGGCGCAGCCCAGGGTGAGTTTAACAGTTACCGCGGCTCCACGCGCCTGGCGCCGCTGTACCTGGAGCTGCGCGCCGCCGAGCGCCACCGGCCCAGGCCCATGCCCCGGAGCAAGGCGCAGCCCAGGGTGAGTTTAACAGTTACCGCGGCTCCACGCGCCTGGCGCCGCTGTACCTGGAGCTGCGCGCCGCCGAGCGCCACCGGCCCAGGCCCATGCCCCGGAGCAAGGCGCAGCCCAGGGTGAGTTTAACAGTTACCGCGGCTCCACGCGCCTGGCGCCGCTGTACCTGGAGCTGCGCGCCGCCGAGCGCCACCGGCCCAGGCCCATGCCCCGGAGCAAGGCGCAGCCCAGGGTGAGTTTAACAGTTACCGCGGCTCCACGCGCCTGGCGCCGCTGTACCTGGAGCTGCGCGCCGCCGAGCGCCACCGGCCCAGGCCCATGCCCCGGAGCAAGGCGCAGCCCAGGGTGAGTTTAACAGTTACCGCGGCTCCACGCGCCTGGCGCCGCTGTACCTGGAGCTGCGCGCCGCCGAGCGCCACCGGCCCAGGCCCATGCCCCGGAGCAAGGCGCAGCCCAGGGTGAGTTTAACAGTTACCGCTGTACCTGGAGCTGCGTGCCACTTCCGTGCTTCCACTATAGTTCCTGCATGCTCCCTAAACATATAGATTTAACTAAGCGAAGCGCAATCCATCTATCGATAAACATTACTTGTAACAAAAACGTTTGTTCACAGCTCGACATGCCATACGTAGAATACACTCGTTCGGACGAACAGGAATCCAGCAGTCAACAGCATCAGCAAGTCGATTCGACGCAGACCGAGCAGCAACAAGAGCAGCAGCAGATACAGAATGAGGTGAGAAACGTTTCACTATTAATTAGTTATTACAATTGTTATCCATCCAACAACCAGATCCAGTCTTGCCAAGGAGTACCGTGTTACCTAATTAATGGGTTGTGGAGGTCTGGTAGGCAGCCGCTCCACGTAAAATACTGGTATTCAGCTGAATCCCGTTTGACTGGAAGCCGACCCAAATATAGTTGGGAAAAGGCTAGGCAGGTGATGAATTGTTATCCATCTGTTATAGCTGTTGGTTCTCCTACGATTGAATAAATAAATAAACTTACATCAGCTGTATATAATAACATACCAGACAAACAGCACCAGAGATCGGAATAGGTACACTATTTTCACGTAATGTTCGTGGAAGTAAGTAACATGGAGTTGATAATACCTCCTGTAAATCCCGGAATCATAATAGGAATCATGACAATCAAAACCCGGGATTATGAAAACATGAACTGGACTAAAGAGTTGTGCGAAAACAAAGCTATTTAATTTAACTGTTTTAGTAGGTACGGAACTCTAAAAACATAATAAGATTCTTCAATATAATAATTTTGTTCAAATGTATACAAAGCGCAATAAGTAATTTGCAATTTCTTTAATCCCGGGATACAATCGTGATGTTTATGATTCCGGGATTATAGAGGAGGTATTATCAACTCGTATGTTACTTACTTTCACGAACATTAGGTAAATATAGTCTACCTATTCCGATCTCTGTTTATCACATAATATTATTCTTAACTTACAAGTACCCAGTGTAATTATTTTACGGACCAAAGAGGTCCATAGCCGTTGAGACTAAATGCGCGATTCATATAGGTTCATAGTGTATTTGGTCCCTGCGATCACTATTGCGCGGAACCCTAATCACTATCACTACATATTATAAAACAATATCCTCCGCCGCGTCTGTCTGTCTGTCTGTTCGCGATAAACTCAAAAACCACTGCACCGATTTCCATGCGGTTTTCACCAATGGATGGGGTTTATTATTATTTATTATATACTTTATTCTACACCTCATAATAAGAACAGGACAATCAAACATAAAATTAGTGTACAATAAAGTATCTAATCTATCTCCTTTCGTTCAATCCATCCAAAGGTTGTCTGGAAGAGATAGTCTTGTGCGATAAGACCGCCCAATGGATGGAGTTATTCATGAGGAAGGTTTAGGTGTATAATTCGTCCCGAAATTCCTACGGGAACGGGAAACATGGGATATGCGCGTACGAAGTCGCAGGCAAAGGCTAGTAGACTATAAAAATAACACAATTTACCACACTCCATCTCCAAAACTTACAATAATAACTCTCTTCATCAGGAGATACGTCGCCAGCGCGCCGTCGCCAAGAAGTCGACGTCAGCGGCGCCGCAAGTGATCCCTCCGTCGCAGCAGAGCGTGCAGCCGCCCAGCCACATGGATTCTGTCACCAGCAGAGTTGTGGTACGTACTTACTTTATTGCCTTGTTATAAGGATGCCTTGCATGCCTTGTTTCTGAATTTAGTATTTGAGAACGGGCCAAACCAAACCATACTTCAATGCCAAATTTTAAGGGGTTTTCGGGCTAAAGTAGAGTTTGAGGAATAATAGGAACCATTTTTGTCAGTACACACCTTAGATACTACAACTTATACACTAGGCTTAGTAACAAATTTAAGAATTTAAGCCTAATTTAAATATTTTCTTTCCTCTAGTACTACACTCCAAAGAACGCGGTGAGACCACTGAAGATGGTGCCACACAGGTGCAGCCCTAAATGCAAGAGGACCGACGTACTGACACTCAAGGAGTTGAAATCATACAACCCATTGGCGAAACCACTGCTTAGTGGATGGGAGAGGTAAGTCATCTTGAACTACTAATGAAATCGATCGTCGACCATATCTTGGGTTTCGATCAGGTGAGGTAGTGGGCAACGCGAGCCTATCACGGCACTGTCAGGACAGGTCCACTCAAATCTGTGTGGTTCTTTCCTCAAAAGACCACTTCAGACATTAACGTAATGGTTTTCATATGTTTGACCAGTACGATTGTATGGACTTCAAAAGAGACTTTGACCTCTGAGTTTGTTTCGGTGTTTCTTCTCAGGGTAGTCAGCTGGGAAACACCGGCCTCATCTAGTTTAAAATGCCTAAAAATATTGACGTGTAAAAGTGTTATGTTTAACCTACTTACAAAATAAATATCATTTATCAAACATTTTACAAAAAAACCGGCCAAGTGCGTGTCAGACTCTCGGACGAAGGGTTCCGAACCATAAACGGAAAATAACGCGTTTCTTCTATGGGAGCTCCCTTTCATTTTTTGTTCAATTGTTGTTATAGCGGCAATAGAAATACACTTAAAATTTCAACTGTCTACCTATTACGGTTCTAGTGATTACAGCCTGCTGACTGACATACGGACGGATGGATGGACGGACGGACGGACAGCGGAAGCTTAGTAATACTGTTCCGTTAGTTACCCTTTGGATACGGAACCCTAAAAAAGAAAGACGTTTACAGAGGCAATGCACCTGCATGGTCCATATTGTGAAATTGCCGAGCCTTTTCCCAACTATGTTGAGGTTGGCGTCCAGTCTAAGCGGATGCAGCTCCTGCCAGGGTTGCGGAATTTGATCGAAAGAGTCACCACGACCCTGGTACGCAAAGGGCTTTAGAACGAACACGGATGGATTTTAGTCATTTGATGATCTCCCAAACAAAAAAAGCGGATACAGCTGAATATCAGTATTTTATATGTAGCGGCTGCCTACCTGACCTCCACATCCCAGGAACTAGACATTACGGGAACCCTTAACAAGACTGATATTAGATTTTCTGGCTACTGACTATTCGTCATTATCTTCCTGCCTTTATGCTATGTTACTTGGAGTCGGCGCAACACGTTTTTTCTTCCATTCCGTCCTTTCAGCCGTCACGCTATCACTAACTCCCTTTTCTTTCATATCACTTCTCACAATTCATCCTTCTTTTCTTAGGCGTCCCTCTCCTTCTCCATCCATATTTATATTCATAACGTGACAAGCAAGCGCGTACCCTGTACGCCAAACGTCACAAATATGTGACAAAAAGTACGTCGAACTTGTGGCTTGGCGTCGGGGGCACGCCGATGCGTTTATGCTCTGGCGTTCAATGTGGGCAGCCAAAGAACAAACATGGAACTCTATGGCCCAACGTGGAATTCTTGTATCGTCCATGTGTGAAGGGTCAATGGGGTCAAGGTCGGTAGTTGAATCACAATGTGTTAGGTCTTGTTCTGCCATCATGAACACAACTGTCAATTATTATGTGGTGTGATTGTGGACCAGTATGTTCCACTATGGTTTATCGTGTGTAGAGTAAATAGAGCTTTAAAGCTCAGTGGTGTGTGAAGGGTCATCGCCCATCATAGACTACATAATTGGCTCATTGCAACTTTAATCTATGTTTTGGTGAACTGTATGCGTTATATACTATCTTACTGATAACTCAATGAGTAATTCTTTTGTTCCAGACAAATAGTCCGTTTCAAAGGCCACAAGGAAGTGATGTACCGTGCGCCATGCGGTCGGCGCCTGCGCAACATGCGTGAGCTACATCACTACTTGCGCGGCATAGACAGCGACCTGCCTGTAGACCTGTTCGACTTCCACTACTCCACGCACTGCCTGGCCGAGTTCGTGCTCAACAAGTGCCTCGTGGGGAAGAAGGTAAGAAAAACATTGGCCATGGTGGCTTAAGACATTAACACAATAGCCCATGTTGGTCAAAAACTATGAAACGAGAACATTTTTTTTTATTATGCCTATACTAACTTTGGACTTTTTCCCCAGGACCTCTCCCATGGCAAAGAGAACGTGCCGGTGCCCTGCGTGAACTACTACGACGACTCTCTGCCGGAGTTCTGTTCGTACAACACGGAACGCACCCCCACCGCCGGCGTGCCGCTCAACCTGGAGCCCGAGTTCCTGTGCGGCTGCGACTGTACCGACGACTGTCAGGTAAGAGTAGCGTAGCGACTCCAAGATGGGCCATCATAGACCATCATGGATTTCATCGTCCATCATGGACAAGCATGGCCCAACATATACCGCTATGGTTCATCATTGACCACTATGTCCCATCGTGGACCTCTATGGCCACAGTACGTAATGCTGCAATGGGCAATCACGGGGATTATGGCCTAACGTGTGATGGGACAGTGGCCTCTTAAGGACCACAATAACTCGAATTATGCTGCAGTAGCCCATTACAGGCAACTCTTGACGGGACAATAAGCTATCAAGGACCTCTTAAGACCAACGTATGAAGGTACAATGAGCCATCTTGGATTTACTTCATTACTAACAAAATTATGTTTGTTCCAGGATAAATCAAAATGCGCTTGCTGGAAGATGACACTAGAGGGCGCTCGCACCATCGGATTAAACGGCCCGAACGTGGGCTATGTGTATAGACGCCTGCCTGAGCCGCTACCTTCGGGGATCTACGAGTGTAACTCTAGGTGAGTCAGTTAGACCTGCCTGGCTTTGTTTCGGAATCTATACCGCCACAGACGTAGCTTCATCAACCATGGGGCAGTTGCCCACCAGACACAACAACCGCCTGGTCGGAGGATCCTCCCTTTTCAATGAAGGTTTGTGGGACTTACCCTGTTCCGCACACCTCTTTAGACTTTTCCAAATTATTGCTGAATAGAGGCTCGCACCGTCGGGCTAGACGGGCCTAACGTGGGTTATGTGTACAGACGCCTGCCTGAGCCGCTACCTTCGGGGATCTACGAGGGTAACTCTAGGTAACTTAGTTAAACCTGTCTAGTGTTGTAGCGGAATCTATACCGCCACAAAAACTAACGCAGCGACATCAATACCGTTAGCAACGAACTACGTCAAACAAATCCTGCATCGCGGTATCAAAGTTTTCCGTGTGACTTGAAGATATACAGCAGCTCAAATATCAACCACCAGACGTAACAACCGTCCGGTCGGAGGATCCTCCCTTTTCAATACAGGTTTGCGGGATTTTACACCTTGTTCCGCATACCTCAGGGATATACGAGTGTATCTCAGTTACACTAATACATTATAATCATCAGCCTGGGATTACCAAACGGAACCCGTGAGTTAGGCATCCTGAGAAATGAGATCAGACGTAAACTTATTTAGTTTATCTGATTGACTGCTTTTAATTTAACCACTTAAATAAAACCGGAAATTGCTTGATATTTTATGATGTCACAGTCGATCGATCGATCACGTTAAAGCCCCCCCCCCCCTATGTCTGGAGGCTTATTTAGTTTGATTTAATATTGTTTTTATGCTTGAGTTTGTCTTATTATGCTGGCATAATGGAGTGTGCTTTGTTGTATTGTTTTCTTTGTGAGAATACTTGCATACCTTTGTATAAATGCTAGTTCTTCTAACTCAACAGACAGATGTGTTGCTGGGGAGTTTGTTGCGCCACTTCTTCCCAGCTAAAACACTAGGAAGTGGTGACGGGCGGGCGTTTTGGGGGACTGTCTTTATGTAGAACTTTGACGTTCAAAAAGTGCTGGCACTCAGCATAATTTGAATAAATGACTTTTGATTTTGATCGAGCATTAAAATAGTTGACAATATGAATTCCTTTTGCAGATGTAAATGCAAGCACACATGCCTCAATCGCGTAGCACAGCATCCTCTTCAGTTGAAGTTGCAGGTAAGACTCGAATCTTTCTCCACGCCATGAACTCCGTCTTTCAACTAATCCCGAAATACCTTCTGAATGTAGTTCTTTCGGGGAGTTTCTTGCACGTTCTTCTCCATGGAGATCTACGCTTTGGAACGTGCAAATAGCTTCATCTCTTTGGACAGACCGACCTTGACTATTCAAAAGTGCCTGTAATGGTTTAATTGAATTAAATGCTTTGAGTTTGAGTTTGTTCTTTTTCTCTGAATTGCATTTGGAAAGTTGATGGCATTTAAATCAATTCAATCTAGTTTAATGGAAATTTGAAACTGTCTCTTAATGTCTGAAAATGTTTCTTCATCGAGTTTTAACTAGAACCTTTCGATTTGTTCGGTATATTATTTTTCTATTTATATGAGGTGATATCGATACGACAATAAATGAAAACACTACTGGTTCATATGAATATTTTGAAACTATTTTAAATCCTGTCACCGAAATTTATAAATAAACTTTCCAATTGAATTAATTATAAAACCATTCTTAATAAATTTTCAAATAGATAAATTAAAATTAAGCTTTTGAAAACGTCACAAAAACTCAAACTAGTCAAGGATAGCGACTACTATTCTGACAAAATATTACAAGCAGTCTGTTGCAGTTAGTGACATCAAATATGTGATAAAAGACAACATATTCGAATGGCAAGCAATTATTGTCGTGTCGTCGTCTCCACCCTGTATAATAAGTTATCAAAACTCCGCCATTTTGTTACAGGTGTTCAAAACTCCAAACCGCGGTTGGGGTATCCGCGCACTGAACGACGTGCCTAAAGGTTCCTTCCTATGTGTTTACGCTGGAAACCTGCTTACCGATGCGACGGCTAACTTGGTAAGATAAGCTTATTCATTTATTTATTTATTTTACTACAGACTACAGACTAAGACAATTCAGCACAGCTATGAAAAATATAGGTACAGTACATAAATCTGAAGTCCAATTATTAGTCTGACGACTATCAGGGGAGATATAGTGTGAAATATGATGGGCCATCATGGCCCATTGTGGACCAATGTGTTCCCTCATAAAACATTACAGCTCATCATGCATCACTAGAAGACGGGACCCGCTAGGGCCAAAGATTTGTTCGAAAGAGTCACCGCGGCTCTGGAACGCAAAGGGCATTAGAAGGAACACGAATGGGTTTTAGTCAGTAAAAGTCTGACACGCCCTTCTGCTCCACCCAGAGCGGAAGAAGTCATTTGATGATTTCCCATCCTTAAAAAAAACATGCATCACTATGGTCCATCATGGACCGCTATGGCCCAACATGTGTAGGAACTAAAGCCCGTCGCAAAACTCTATAGCCGAAGAAACACTTGTGCCCAATTTATGAAGGGTCGATAGGCCACCATGATCTACTTAGGCCCAAGTTTTGAAGGCGGATGTTATGGTTAGGGTATCCCCGCACTAAACGTCGTGTCCAAACGTTATTTCTTAAATATGTGTACGCTGGAAACCTGCTTACCGAAGCGACAGCTAACTTGGTAAAATATACTTAGAAATTCTAATATTCAATCTGCCTAGTCTTATCACAACTATGTTGGAGTCGTTTTCCATACTAACTGGAATCTGAGTACCAGTATTTTACATGGAGCGACTGCCTATCTGACCTCCACACCCAGTAACTGGGTAACGCAAGACTGGTGTCAGATTTCTCGGATTCAGACTACCCATAACGACTGTTAGAAGTGTTCAAATGACAGCCGAGATCAAAAGCTTTGGTCTCGGTATTTTAAATTGGTCACCCATCCACGAACCGACCGGAGCAAGTACTGCTTGACTTTGAAGATTGATCCTTACTTACTTTTTCGCAGGACGGCTTGAACGAGGGCGACGAATATCTAGCAGAGTTGGATTACATAGAAGTAGTGGAGCAAATGAAAGAGGGATATGAGGAAGATATTCCTGAGGCCGACAAGAAGTTAGACAAGGTATGTATCAGGTGTATGTCAAGGTGGGTATGACATCAAACACCTGAAGACCAAATTGCCGAAATTAAAGAGCGTTCAATATCAAGTCCCAGTATCCTTACAGCGAAAACTTGTCATGTACGTACATTGCCCCTCTGTATTCGATAAATGTTATTTTGTAGCGGCATCAATGCGGTCACAAAATACCAACGTAGCAAAATCCAAAAAGTACCGCAACGCCATCTATCTCGCCAGCTGCGAACTGACTCTGCGACTGCGACTCGACGAAATCCTGTATCCTACCTCAGTGTAGTCTTTTAAACCCAAAGGTTGACTGGTAGAGAATGCCTTGATGCATTAAGTCTGCCCATGTACCACTATCCTTACTAATATCCTTACTTATATATTAATATTATAAATGCGAAAGTAACTCTGTCTGTCTGTTTGTCGTGCTTTCACGCCAAAACCACTGAACCGATTTAAATGTAATTTGGTACACAGATAGTCTAGAGCCTGACCAAGGACATACTTTAATGCGAAAAAAGGATTGTAAGGGGTTGAAAGGGGGGGGATGAAAAGTTGTATGGAAGTATCATCATTTTAAGAGCTAGAAGGTTGAAACTTATTTTTTAGGCTGTTGATTCGATATAAATAAATATGACATTCAAAGTTTGCTAAAGTTTTACCCTCAAGGGTGTAAAATAACAATAGGGAATAGGGGATGAAAGTTTGTATAGAAATATGTTAGGTTTATGTGAAAAAATGCTACCCAAAGACACTATTCCACGCGGACGAAGTCGCGGGCACAGCTAGTTGTACATAAAGTTTAAATAAATAAATAGGGAAATTCCCTATAGAATGACATAAGACACATAATTCGTTCAAAATTAAACTTCCGCAGCGTTAGAACTACCGACAGATGTATGTGAGTTATCCTAGATTCTATATTCAATAATGCTTTTTGAAAGTCCATCTCAAACATGTTGTCGTACAGAAAGAAAAAGGCGGTGACGACAGCGATGATGACGAGCCGTCTTCATCTGAAGACGAGGACACCGCCTCCAAGACCGACAAGGAAGATGATGACTTCAGACCTGGATACATTGGACTCGGCGTCACGGAGTTCAAGTGAGTCAATCTGACACCCATCCGAGGAACAACCTTGGCAAGCGTTGCGACTTGGTGTAATTCGGTATATAATGATTGGTCACCCATCCTCGCGACGACCTTAGGATGTGTTGGTTAACCTTGAAGATCGACTCGTGGGGTTGTAACTTGGTATGTAGCAGATGGTCACCCATACACAAATCGCCCTCAGCAAGCGTTCCTTAACCTTGAAGAGCGACCCGTGCTGGTTTACCTTTGTATATAACAGATGGTCACCCATCCATGTCCGTCCGTCCATCTGTCTGTCTGTCTGTTTGTCCAGACCCTTTTTTTAATAATCGCGCCTGCAGGTAGTTTATGTCTTGTACATTAAGTGGGCCGCCTTTGTTAGACGACTAAAATGTCACCGTGTATAACATATATATATAGGTATATGGCACCGGAAAATTACAGACTCCGTAAGATTGTAATAAATATTTATTACATTATAATTTCTCGATAAATTATGAAAAAAATCGTTATGTAAACAATTAATCCCAACCAAATTCAATAGTCTCCAATATATCCGTGTCTTATTTAGAAAAAATAGTTTACAATTTCACGCGATATTTTACAATCTTACGGCGTTTGCCAATTTCCGGTGACATATAAATAGATAGATAGTGCACGAGTAGACAATGATCTGCATACTCTGCATTAGGATATAGTATAATCCAATTTATTTATCCAATATGGGGCCCTATGCCGCTGGCACAAGCTAGAATCTGGGGGGCTACTCTCTAAGCCCGAAGTCCGTAGTTTTAACCTAACCTAACCACTAAGTATTAATGACAACACGATTTGACAATAACTGTCAAATCATTCATACTTAGTTCGGGTTCGGAACTAATCGTAAGTCCGTAGGTGATATGGAGTAGAATACACCCGCAACCCNACTTAGTTCGGGTTCGGAACTAATCGTAAGTCCGTAGGTGATATGGAGTAGAATACACCCGCAACTACGGGTTTAGAGAGTAGCCTCCCTGATGCAGCTGAATTCCACTGGTTTATATAGAACGACTGACCTCCACAGCCCATTTACTGGGTGACATAAAATATATGTATTAAATAAACAACACTTATTTATCTTTTCCAGCAAACGCCTCCGTAAACGGGAGAAATCAAAAAAAGAGAAAGAAAACTCCGCGACTGACGAGAAAGAAAAGGAAAAAGATACGACTAAGGATAAGGAAACAAAAGAACCGAATGCTGAAGAAGACTGTATTACTATTAGTGATGATGAAGAAGGTATGAAGTTTTTAGCTTCTTTGACAACACGGTTGGCGCAGTGGTTGAGCGATTGGCGCAGTGGTCGAGCGATTGGCGCAGTGGTCGAGCGATTGGCGCAGTGGTTGATCGATTGGCGCAGTG
>NDFZ01001842.1:0-15306 GCA_002192655.3 Mamestra configurata | reverse complement strand
CTAGTAGTAGGTAGTAATATAACTTTTTTGGGTTCCGTAAACAAAAGGTAAGTTACGGATACCTATTACTGAGCCTCCGCTGTGTGTTCATCCGTCTGTCTATCAGCTGGATGTATCTCGTGAACCCTGTAAAAAGTATAAAAATAAAGGGTCTATCTATTAGTTGAAATTTTCACAGAATGCGTATTCCCCTACCCTGTGTTGTTATAAATATGTGAATTAAATTAAACAGAAATTAAAGGGACCATACAAGAAATGAGATTTATCGAGGTTTTTAAATATGTATCTCAATACATTAGAATATTTACGTTAACGCCATCGAGAACGTAAACTCGTACNTAATTGTCATGCATGTGTTATTACCAAAGCATACTCACACAAAAAAAAAAAAAAAATAGCTGTATATTAATTATGTATATGACAGTTTGTATGCCAATTGGCAAAACATAGCGCACTACCTAATTTGTAAGATCTTATGTCATTATTATTACCTATGTTTGACAAATAAATGATTTTGATTTGATTTGATTTGATTTGACTGCGTAGTCAAGTAGCCACAGTCACATTTGCATAAACGTGATTCAAAATAAACAACCAAATATGGTTTAGTGAATCGAACACCAAAAAAGATTCCAAATCTATTAAGCCAAACGAAATAATATTATTTGAATAGATGAATGGGTCTGTCATCTAAGACCTAGACTAGAGTTAAGAGTAAACCCATATTAAATAAAAAAATAAAAAAAAATAAAANACTAGGATTTCTGGTTTACTTTTCAGACGTGCAATTTAGCTTCTAATGAAGTCTCTGCATTCTTGACTGCGTAGTCAAGTAGCCACAGTCACATTTGCATAAACGTGATTCAAAATAAACAACCAAATATGGTTTAGTGAATCGAACACCAAATAAGATTCCAAATCTATTAAGCGAAACATATTTTAATATTGAGTCTTTAAATAAAACCACTTTAAGACCTATTCCTAATTTATTATATTATTAAACGTCAAAAACATTCTTATAAAGAAAGTATGAGTTTCAGAGGCTTTCCAAGATGAAAATATCCAATTACATAAAGTAGTTAGACGTCAATGCCAGCCCTATGTAGACGTGAATATGTAATGAGTACATAAATTGGGTACAGTCGCGACTTGGCCATAGATAAAAGTAACTATAGCTGCCACCCTCGGATTCGCTCGCGTTTAAGTTGAAAATGGTCCCAAGGGAACATGTTCTCGAGATAAAAAGTATTCNGAAAATATCCAATTACATAAAGTAGTTAGACGTCAATGCCAGCCCTATGTAGACGTGAATATGTAATGAGTACATAAATTGGGTACAGTCGCGACTTGGCCATAGATAAAAGTAACTATAGCTGCCACCCTCGGCTTCGCTCGCGTTTAAGTTGAATATGGTCCCAAGGGAACATGTTCTCGAGATAAAAAGTATTCTCTGTCCGAATCCAGGACATTTTTTTATTTTCTTTAAAGAAAACGTTGCCCCACACTAGGATTTGTCTTGTATCGTGGGTGCGTTTACAAACATACAAACTCACATACACAAACAGCCAGACCCGGGACAACTATCTGTAGGCCATACAAATAATTGTTCCGTGCGGGGATCGAACCCGCAACACGCAGCGCAGCAGTCAATCGCTCAACCACTGCGCCAACCGTGGCGTCGCGTCGTCAACATGGTCTACCTGTGAGCTATGTTTCATCCAAACCAGGTCGGCCGTTTAGACGTGAAGTGACTGGCTGTACTTTCTGAGGGCTTTTTGTTGGTAAATGCTTTTATTGGTCTGAGAATTAACTGGAAAAATCCTATAAACAATTCGGCTATGATTNCTATGTTTCATCCAAACCAGGTCGGCCGTTTAGACGTGAAGTGACTGGCTGTACTTTCTGAGGGCTTTTTGTTGGTTAATGCTTTTATTGGTCTGAGAATTAACTGGAAAAATCCTATAAACAATTCGGCTATGATTATAATATAATACTAACCTGTTATTCAGCATCCTAAAGCAGGGCAAAGATATCTTCTCAAATAAAAACAAATCGGCCAAGTGCGAGTCGGACCCTCACACGAATGGTTTCGTACCATCGTACAAGATTTAATACGATGTATACGGTATTTAATACGGTGTACTTTTTAATTTATTTTGATTACTTTTTATTATAGCGGCAACAGAAATACACACTCTGTGAAAATTTCAACTATCTATTACGGTTCATGAGATACAGCCCGCTAACAGACAGATGGATGGATACGGGTCCCGTTGGCCTTTAAGTACGCAACCTTGAAAACCAGCAAAGTGTAGGGTTCTGCAAAACCAGTTTTTGAATTATACTAGTTTAAATAAAATTGTCTATGAGTTGGCCATTCGATAAAATACGCCTGATGGTTTCGGTGCGATCAACTTTTTTTTTGTCCACGTAATGCGTTCCTTTACAAATTAATGGCACATTATTACGAATATAATTTAAAAAAATTCACATACTTATAATTTTTGTAAGGAATTGGTATTGTAATTTTTTCAAAAAAAATATAGTCTTGATGTTCAATAAAAAAAATCCATATAAATGGCCCTTAAGCCTAAACTAATTTAAAATTATCACCATAATGCGATAGCCCACCAAATATTAATAACCACTATTATACATAATTTCGTATTAACATAAATCAATTACTTCGATAGAGGGCATAATAAAATACCTACTACTGTTCTGGTACGAATTAATTATTCAATGTTGACTCATATATTTTAACGCAATCATCATGTATTTGTTTTCATACTCCATTGTTTGTTTTAATTTAATTAGTTTTAACTTTTAGGGTTGAAGTTTATTAAAACCATTTTTCTCCTGATCGGGTCCAACGGGGCAGAGTTCTGAGAAAGAAGTCAAGAAGATTCTATTACGTTCATCACTACGTTCATCACTACGTTCATCACTTTCTAACCAACTTCAAAAAAAAGGAGGAGGTTCTCAATTCGATTGAATTTTTTTTGAACTGAAAACTTCTTAGTTTAGCACTTTTTGGGTGAACAAAAATCATGGAACTCGCGTCATCGTCACCGAACGCTTTCCATGAGCTATGTGTATACTGTGTATATATGTGTACTTTTTGGGTAAACATGGAACTCGCGTCATCGTCACCTAACGCTTTGGGTGAACAAAAATCATGGAACTTGCGTCATCGTCACCGAACGCTTTGGGTGAACAAAAATCATGGAACTCGCGTCATCGTCACCGAACGCTTTTAGTTTTCACTTCTATCGGCAGTCCCCAAAGACTGCTCCGCGTATTTTTTTAGTATGATTTAAATTTTTGTTGATAGTCGGGAAACATCTTCATCGCGGCACTTTTAATGACTCGCGCACACGAACACTCCCGAGGATGGCCGACAGCTGGGCGCATTTGCTTCGGCCAAGAAACGGACCAATTTGTGGCGATACATATAAGTCGATGTTTATTAATGTGTATTTTGTTGTATACCGATACATAAGCGTGTTTTCATTTCCAATATAGCCTGTGAGCTATATTACTTTATGTCAGTCATTGCTTGTAGCTACAAACTCCCAAACTAACTGGTTACCTTATAACAAGGGAATCCGTCAGTAATTGGGTTGTAAGGTCACCAGTCCAGCGGTCGGGCACTCGCATCGTGTAAAATGGTTTTTAACCGCATCTGGTTAGGCTGTGACCAGGGATATTGTAAAGCTGTGGTTTGAGTGGATTTTTGGTTGGATAGTTCAAAATAAAAAGCTCAAACAAGAGTAACTTTTTTGATCGTGTTTTTATTATTTCTCAGTTGTCACTCGTAAGTATCTCGGAGTCCGGATTTGGGCCTGGTTGATAGCAGTTGTTGGAGAAATTTTGATGCCCTTACAGGGAAAACACTACTGATTTTTATTAAGATGATAAGCCCGCATCAATTATCCCAGCCATTGCCACTCCCAAGAAGCAGAATATTAACAGCCATAAGGGTACGATATTCAAGGTTAAGCAACGCTTGCCAAGGTCAATCTGTGGATGGGTGACCATCTCTCCCGTGCATCAGAAAGCATGCTAAACCGTTGGTCTCGGCTGTCATTTGTAGATCTTGGGCAGTCATTACGGATAGTCAGAAGTCAGTAAATCTGACTCCAGTCTTGCCAAGAACTACCGTGTTACCCAGTTAATGGGTTTTGGAGGTCTAGTATGCAGCCGCTCTACGTAAAATACTATTATTCAGTGGAATCCGGTTTGATTGGAAGCCGACCCCAATATAGTTGGGAAAGGCTAGGCAGATGATGAATAAATCCTTACCAAATTTATATCGCAGGAGCAGTGGTGTAGAAATCAACGATTCTACACCAAACCTCGTTACTTTACACTCCTCCATTTTCAACTAGACATTATAATATCAAGAAATTGCCTCAGCAATAATATTCCAAGATTGATATTAGTCAAGTATTACGGGCGCCTCGACTAGACCGCGCATATATTAATATTTCAACAGAATTACACGTTTCATATGTCTGGGATGACACAGAATATTAAATCTTCAGTAGACCAATATTTCTGAGAATCTGATAAAATAGCGGTCGTTTAATGTAGTATTAGAATTTCTAAAATGTCCCAGAACTAATCATTTCTTCTGTGAAAAGTTCACAAAACTTTATCAGTATCTTTTAGATCTAAACTAGCATCTGCGCGCGGCTTCGTCGACATGAAAAGTGCAAAAAAAGTCAAAACGTTTATTTCATGTCATCATTTACAGTTCAGTAAAATAATAGTATTAATGTAATACTATTATTTTACTGAACTGTAAATGATGACAAATAAAGTGACTCTACTGTCCATTTGGAGAGGTAGATTCTTATGGAGAAAAACGGACACTGACACAAACTCCATAGTTACTCTTTTCAAAAGTGTTTTACTTTAACAAAGTAACATATTATTTTCTTTTTTTTTTTAAACGTTGCTCCACTAACAAACATAGAAACTCACATACACAAACAGCCAGACCCGGAACAACTATCTGTAGGCCATACAAATACTTGTTCCGTGCCGGAATTGAACCCACGACACGCAGTGCAGCAGCCAAATAATTAAATGCATAGGATACCCTATGCATTTAATCTGAAGCCAGAATAATCTGACACTAGTCTAGCCAAGGTGTACCGTATTACCCAGTTACTGGGTTTTGAAGGTCAGATAGGCAATTGCTCCAAGTTAGATACTGGTACTCAGCTGCATCGGGTGGTGCTGAAAGCCGACCCTAAGTTAGGAAAACGCAGGGTAGATTGATTGATTCAGTTGAAGAACAATGCAATACAACTACTAATGTCCGTGTATTGACGTAGAAAAATCATATTTAAAATAATACCTAATTGATCGGCAATCTTCTAGCAGGATCATCATCATATCAGCCGAAAGACGTCTTGCTGGACATAGGCCTCCCACAAGAACCGGTCCTGCGAATCTTGCATCCATCGGCTACCCGCGACCCTCACATCATCACATGTCATGGAAGGCTTCCAATGCTGCGTCTTCCGGTACGCGGTCGCCACTCCAGAACTTTTCGGCCCCATCGACACCTATCCAGAATGCGACAAAATACTTTTATTACAGAAAAAATACATCTCCCAAAATGAACCTACTGCATATTATTCTACTCAGTGGCACAGACGTGTCATCTCAAAAACGTCCCGTGAATACGGCGCGGTTCTAAGTGCGGCTTAATGCGCGGTTTCCATGCCAGAGCAGGACGGGAAACTGAAATGTGGCTTTATGCGAACGCGGAGAGGAAAATCTTAGGTAACTTTACATTCTAAGGTGTTCGTAGAAACACTATAATTAACTAGCTTCGTTTAGATGAGGTGAAGGTAAGAAAATGAGTTATTGTAATCAAATGAGTAGGACACAGGGCAAGGTGCAGTGATAATAGGTGTAGCAAAGAATATTATAATTGGGTGTAATAAGGTAGTGTCTGAGTGGCTCCCAATGATAGGAAGAAGAAATGATGGTCATCAGACGGCCAGTCGGGTGACATTGTTGGAGTTGGAGTGGATGACATTGTTGGAGTTGGAGTGAATTTTCTTGTCCGTTGTTCTCTATAAGAATCTACTTTTAATTTCAAACTGTAAATTTGACGTTCAAAAGTGCCTTTTAATGATCTAGTTGAAATAAATGAATTGACGTTGACTTTGACTTTGTTGCTATCGTGAGTAGAACCTGTATGAGGTTGGCACAGGAGCGTGGGAATTGGCACAAGAAAAGAGACTTTTATGTTCAGCGTTGAAGGACTTCAGGCTGTGGATGACAATACTGATTACTCAACATTGAGTTCATAATTTATCTCTATACCAATAATTTGCAACCATCTTGAAAGCCAATTATATAAAGAAACACAACAACGATTTCTTTTAACGTTACCATACAATATTCATTATCTAAGTACCTAGTTTCTTTGCAAAGAACTGTTTTTGCCCATATACACACATAAGAGGTACAACAAAGCTCAGTCAAAGCGTCACTGACGACAAAGCGCCAAGAAAAGCTTGTTATATTTTTATCGTTCGCTCGCGTGCTAAAACCGTACCTTAACAGGTGTTTACCGCAGAGCGCCAATAAACAATAAACACGCTTCTTTTAACACGTCGCCTCGCATTCGGAGCGTGACAACGTCGGGTACAGGCGATGAAATTGCTTTGTGAACAGGCTAGAAATAAACGTACTTGAAGTTAGCAGTCAATATTATTGTTACATGCATGGGTAAATGGGTTATAGCTTTTTGATGTTCTGCCTTGCCAGCATTACTTTTATCGGCTTCTTTGACAATATGGAAACAGGTTGACAAAGTGGCTTAAGAAACGCTAGTAGTCGTGCAACTATTCTCTATTTTACAATTCTTACAATAAAGTAAATTTATCTATATATCTAGCAGGGCAACTTTGATTCGCTGACAGATTGGCCAGTAAAATCAATTGAAAAGGCGAAAGGCGAAAAGAGAGATGAAAATTTCAATGGTAGAGAATTTCTACAGCAGGGAGAAAATCAAGCTTTATACGAAGGATTTTGGACATGATATGACACCGTCAGATAAATTTTTTAAAAGACTTTCGCATGGGTTAAAGTTTTAACAACCATTTTCTAGCCCTTACGTCATGGTTGATCAGTGTCGGCGTAACACGTTTTCTTCTTCGAATCCGTCCTTTGAAACATCACTCTATCACTGTCTACCTTTTCATTCATATAATTCCCCACAATATCTACCCTGTGGCGCTATTTTGTATTACCGTGAAAATTCACCTGAAGTAAGAAGCTTCATATAGAAATAACAGAATGCCATTTGAACAAAATAGACTGGCTGATCCCTATCTCTCCTCCGGCTTACCACTTCATCCTTTCACTTGAATTAATATGTAGATTTATCAACCCGCCTTTACACTTATCACGTTCATCGACTGTAAATGTCTCAGTGTTCGTATACCCACACATGCACCCACATGTCTAAGTAAATAACCACAAAGTAGAAACAAATGCAGTGATAATTTTCAGACATATTACTTACCAACGTGTTAAGAGCCCCAGAGCATATGCGTCTTATGTANAAATGCAGTGATAATTTTCAGACATATTACTTACCAACGTGTTAAGAGCCCCAGAGCATATGCGTTTTATGTAGTTGTAATTCCAATTTGTTTTCTGTCAGCAGTTTTCGAGAAATTCAGTAAGAGCTGATGTTATTTTGGTGTATTTCTTCTTATTATAACAATGGTAGGGTATACTGAATTCCGAAATATTGACATTAAAGGCAGATGGTATAACCCATAACCTCTGCCTAAAAAGCATTGAACCAAATTGGCAGTCGGCCATCGACATGATATAGAATTTTCTTAAAAACTGCTGTGAAGTGAATGTCCCAGATGTATCAAAAACCGGCCAAGTACAAGTCTGACTCACACACGAAGAGTTTTGTACATAGCAGCTACAGACACTAACACTGACAATTTCAACTGCCCACCAGTTACAGTTCATGAGATACAGCCCGCTAACAGACAGACTGACGGGTCCTTTGGGTTCCAACTTCCAACCNACTAACACTGACAATTTCAACTGCCCACCAGTTACAGTTCATGAGATACAGCCCGCTAACAGACATACTGACGGGCAGCGGAAGCTTAATAATAGGGTTCCGTTGGTTATCCTTTGGGTTCCAACTTCCAACACTTGAAATGTTCAAACTAAGCCAGTGTTAGCTTATAAGCAACTATTTTGATTCATATGTAACATAACTACATTATATATAACATTATAAAAAGTCATCATCGTTTGCCCAAAATTTTCCCTACTATGTTGGGGTCTGCAGATGCAGCAGAATTTCAGTACCTAACTATTTTACAAGGAGCGGCTACCTATCAGAGCTCCATATCCAATAACTAGGCCACCCAATCCCGAGTCGATGGCGCGTTGTGCTCTACGCGTACCTCAAAGAGATGTCAGCATAGTAGACGGGGCCCGTTAGGGCCATTGCCTGCTAGCGTTTCGAAATTTGTTCGCAAGAGTCACCGGAGCTTTAGGAGGAACACGGATGGGTTTTAGTCAGTAAGAGTCTGACACGCCCTTCCGCTTCACTCAGAGCGGAAGAAGTCATTTGGCGATATCCCATCCTTAAAAAATAAAGGCTACGCGATACCCTTTGGCAAGACAAGACTGGTGCCAGAGTTCCTGGCCCGTAACAACTGTCAAAGATCTACAAATGACAGCCGGGACCAACAGCTTAACGTGCTTTCCGAGGCACGGATAAATCTCGGTATCTTAAGATCCCCCATCCACGGTATGACGAGCGTTGCTTTACCCTCAAGATCGACCCGAGGGCTGTAATTATTTAGCCACGAGCCACCTACTACACTTTATCATAATATCATAAATATAAATAGCATGATACAAGTATGAGTAGTGATACAGGACGGTATGCATCTCTTAGTTAAAAGTATAAGTCGTTATCAGCGCGAGGCATGTCTAGCTTCCAGTGTGGTGCGCTGTGTGGTGAATATTTAATGACTGCTCCGGGGTTTGGCGTGAGGTAGGGACGGAAGCGGGTTGAAGAGGACATTAGTAATGGAGATTTTGAAGGTGTATTGCACTTCTCAGTAGAATGGTGCTGATCTCGCCAATGCAAATAAGGAGATGACAAGACTGTCTGTCACTGACAATGTGACTCTGTTTGAAATATTGTTGTTATTTATTTATTTATTAAAACTTTATGCACTAGTAAAAACACTGTACAAAGGCAGACTTAATGCCTTAAGCATTTTCTAACATTCGACCTTAGGTGGTGCAGAGACAACATGCAACTTAAAGAAATACAAATTAACGCTATGATGATGTTGCTGTGTTGTTATCTGTCAATGGGACACACAAAAGGGGATATTTGAATGTAGAACAAAACTAAAGGTACAATTCCGTGCATCGCGGCCGATCGCAGCCGCGCGTTGTCTATTGCATGGGACAATATTCAGAGTATGAGAATGTTTGACGCCGTTTCCGAGGTCTGCGACAGACGCGCGCGGACGACTTCGGAAGCGGTGCCATACATTTTCATACTCTGACTATTGTCGCATCAGCCGCGATGCACGGAAATGCTAAATGTACTTAAAAATGCCTGTGCAAAACAGGTTAGTTTATGTCATCCCAAGTTTTATTGTGGAGCATTGCTCATTGTTTAAAACACTGAATTGAAATGCTGTAGTTTCCCTCAACTTGGTAGCTCATATTTAGGCTATAGAACGGGCACTGCCAATGAAAGGAAAGAAAATGATAGCCTGATGGTTGACAGGGGAGCATGGAAGAAGGAAACATGGTGCTGAACTGAAGCTTCCACTCACTCAACCATAGTCGAAATATTGTAACGTCAGGCCGTAATTTCAAACAACGCGANAAGGAAAGAAAATGATAGCCTGATGGTTGACAGGGGAGCATGGAAGAAGGAAACATGGTGCTGAAATGAAGCTTCCACTCACTCAACCATAGTCGAAATATTGTAACGTCAGGCCGTAATTTCAAACAACGCGTTCATCAACTGGCATCAATAAGAATATTATCGCGGTATATTTTACTTTGCACCACCCCCGGTTATAACACCACACTGCAGTAATTCAGTTAGTTATGCTTTGCCAGCGGACAGGAGAATAAATAGGCTGTTTTTGTGTGAAAACAATGCTAAAACACCGTGTTGAAACAACTAATTGGGTTCCACACGTTATTATGTTATTTGTGACAGTTTAAAACGTATTTGTATGAGGTAGATGCCTAATTATTGAGTTATGAGTTTGCTTTTCAGTGGTTTTACTGAAGCTGGCTAATTTTAATTTGGTTTGTGGAGGTTATTTTGAACTCGCATGCAATGTTTCTTTATGGATCAGTGCAATAAAAGAGGCCCTACATGAACGTTGGTTTGAAAACAAGAGAAGTAACACGAGAATATTTGCTGATGTGGAAGTGAAAAAAAAAACGACAAAATCGACAACAAGTTTTTAGAAAAACAAACGAAATCAAAAAGAATATTGAATATTAAAAAAGATCAAGCTAATCAACAAATATGTTATGTAAACTAATTAGGGTNCGTTGGTTTGAAAACAAGAGAAGTAACACGAGAATATTTGCTGATGTGGAAGTGAAAAAAAAAACAACAAAATTGACAACAAGTTTTTAGAAAAACAAACGACATCAAAAAGAATATTGAATATTAAAAAAAGATCTAGCTAATCAACAAGTATGTTATGTAAACTAATTAGGGCGCGCCAAAACTTATTTTTAACCATGCCACTCGTGCAAGCTATTGTAAGGACCCGAAGGATACGGATTATGAAGCAAAATCTAAATATAAAACTAGATTATAACTCGTAGAAATGTAGGTTTAACTCGATTCCATATAACTGCTTACCCAGAGGACCTGTGCTAGGTAAACTTTTTAACACAATTTCCAATTTGTGTTCATACTGTGACCAGAAATATGGAAGCGTGTTTAGAGTTGTACTTATTAGTATTTAAAATGGACTTTGTAACGTTTTATCACATAGGTAATCTTTTTTTATTACATTGCGTGTCCCAGGTAGATTTCCCATCGGCAGAACAAAGGACATTTTCATCCACTATTCTATCCCTTTAGGCTAAGAATTTTCAATAATCTTTCCAAGTAGATTTTCCAGGTTGAATCATGCGAAATTGTATTCCTCTGCTCCAGCTGTGTATGCTGTTTTATTACATTTAATTTTGATTTCAGTAACTTTCAGTTCATTTTTCACTTCTAAATATTAAAAGTTGCTTCCCCATATATTTTTATTGTAATCACTGACATTGTATTAACAACAAGGCAGGAACAAAATTCATTCGCACCTCGTACCTAATTTTTTTACAAAAAAGCCAAAAAAATATATATTCACCCTTCATAAGCCTGTTTGAAACACCCTTTTCGTATTAGCCGGAAACCGGACCCAAAAGGGTCTAATAATGCAATAAAACAAAACCTAAGTATGTTTGCGAAGGCCGGACCCCGACAGATTTGAATATTGAGCTCGACGCGGAAGAGTGTTGATTTAAGTATTGACACGGGACCCACCGACCAAAAGGTTATACCTATCCGTGAGAATTCACACCGATGTGTAACAAATATTTTTGTATTGAGATCGGAAACGAAGTTGTAGTTTAAATAAATTATAGAGCAGGTTGATTGTAAATACCGCTGTAATTAGTTAAGCCTGTTGAAGAACCATCATCAAGAAAATAGAAGTTCTCCACAATCAGCCCATTTGCGTTACTAAACGAATGAAATATCATAATTATTCTGTCTCTGTAATGTTAACAGGATTGGCAAGATGTTTTTTTTTATTCAGCCTTTATCATTGCTGGGCAAAAGCCTCCCTTAAATCTTTCCTTTTTCTGACCCACCTGAACCTGGTCCTAGGCCAGATAAATCACCCTCGATGAAATTTATTAAAAGGCAAAATAAAAGATGGAAAATATTTTTTTCATGACCTTACGTCGATGAATTTTGAAACCATGACAATTGTGTGAACGCAATAATTACTATCAGTACTAAAAAAAGAAGAAAGAACTTCAAAAACGTTACTTCCACGTTACTGCAGTGGATCAGGAATGTTTGTCGAGGCACATACTGATGGTTTCAACACCATACTGAGAAAGTGCGTGCGTGGGAGCGTCAACGGCATTCTGGGGGTCATTAGTGATAAGCCGTGTTTCACCATCATGGCGCATTAGGTGCATGTACATGTGCGTAAGGTGAGTGCAACAGAAATATGAATTTAAAAAAAAAAAAAAACAATTTTTAATATTTTTGTACTAAAGTTTGTATAATAAACATAATATGAATCAAGTTCTGAATTAAAGTATTTTTATTTTAAAAAACATAACTTTCTTCAATCTAGAAACCTAAATTATCTTCGAAACCAAAGTATAAAATATTTGCAATCATGACGGAAATTAATAAACTTTGAGCTTCTGAAACATTTAAGTAACAAAGATAAAACTAGACACACAATTTCAGGGTATTCCATCTTCGCATCTTTTACTTCTACAAAATGAGGATTTTCTTACTGGGAACCTCCTGGGTCCTCTCAGTTATAATTGTAATTAATTTTATTGTTTGTACTGTTACAAGGTTTATTCTCATTGAGGTAATCTATTTGACTTGCTAAATAGATTAATATCAAAATTGTTAATATTTAACCGGGGTTAAGTGGATTTTGCAGAAATTCTGGTTATTTCGGAAGATAAATTTTGAGTACCGGTTTAAGGTGTGTTGTGAAATTAATAAACGGCTTTGAAGAACACCTTCTTTTGGAATAAAGTCAAAAGTCATTTATTCGAATGAGGCTGAGTGCCAGCACTTTTTGAACGTCAAAGTTCTACATAAAGACAGTCCCCCAAAACTGAATATTGTGGAACAGATACTTTTCTTACTTCACCAGTGTTGTAATCCCTGCCAATATTTACAAACCTAACTCTACGGTGTGATAACCATCCATTCACTTCACCACCTTCTTTTTTCACCTCGAAAACTAAATTTCCGTTGAATTTTATACCTTATCCATAATGCAATAGGGTATTCAAATTGCCAAATTCAATTTGTAGATCTCACCTGAAAATCTAAGCAGATTGTAATGTATTAGTTATCGAGTTTCCTGACTTCTGCCCTTATATTTCGGCGACTTTCGCCAACTTCCTCTTGGACTATCAATAAGGTATCGTTTTGCCTTTATTCCGTATCTTTGGGATTTTACTTGGAGACGTATTCTGAAATATGAATAAATAACCTCTGTAACGGCTCTGTGTAGGACCTTTATAGACTTCTTGTTTTACATAAAGATGTATCAGATTCCAGAGTTGATATTTTTCTAGAAATTTAAAACGTGTGTTTGAATGTATGTATGATGCATTGAGTATTCAAATACTACCACGCTGACTGGATGTTTTTAGGCTAAAGACGTTACATTTATATCGATAAGAGAAGTAGTAGTAGTTGAAATGTTTGCGTAGTAACAGGTCCTATTCTTAGCTTGACGATTATGGTACACCGTTGTGGTACATACATAGTTACCAAACAGATAGGTAGATATCCGATTTGGCTGGGCAGCATTCGGGAAGTTGCGGGGTATCTTCTCATCCTAAATACCACAGTGTCTCAAGACGAAAGTCTATACCACTGTGTGCTGCCAGTGATGACTTATGGAAACGAAATGTGGTCGCACACAATGGGCCTCGTCAGAAGGCTTAAAGTCACCCAAAGGGCAATGGAGAGGGCAATGCTCGGAGTTTCCATGCGTGATCGAATCAGGAATGATGGTATCTGCAAGAGAATCAAGGTTACCGACATAGCCCGAAGGATCGCCAAATAGAAGTGGCAGTGGGCAGGGCACACTGCTCGCAGAACAGATGGTCGATGGGGCCGAAAAGTGGAGTGGCAACCGCGTATCGGAAGACGCAGCGTAGGAAGGCCTCCCACAAGGAAGACCGATGACCTGGCGAGGGTCGCGGGTAGCCGATGGATGCGAGACGCATAGGACCGGTTGTTGTGGCGACACTTGAGGGAGGCCTGTGTCCAGTAGTGGACGTCTTTCGGCTGATATGATGATCATAACCAGGTCCGGGTCGATGGCACGTTGTGTTCCACGCGTTCCTCAAAGAGATATCAGCATAGTAGACGAAGCCCGCTAGAACCAGAGCCTGCCAGCGTTGCGGAGTTACCGCGGCCCTGAAACGCAAAGGAAATTTGAAGGAACGCCGTTTGGTTTTAGTCAGTAAGAGTCTGACACTCCGCTGCCTGGAGCAAAAGGCGTCATTTGATGATTTCCCATCCTTAAAAAAAAGGCGTGATGTGTTGACTGACGTTGTCTACTTATTTATTAACTCATTCTTGCAGAACACTATTACTGCTTTCTTAGCCACTTACTAAAATAAAATAAAACGATTGTATCGAAATAAAACGGAACGCTTGCCGCTTCGCGTATTCTCTGGCAGGCAGTGAATATTAGCGGTAAAAGCGAGCAGTTTGACGGCGCCTCTCAGCTGGAGCTATTCAAAGATTTTCACCAAAAGATTCAAGATTCGGATACACAGATCTTTAAGTAACATAACAATATTTATTGTGAATCTATTTTGATTAGAATATTTTACTTGGGTCGCCTTCCATGACTTTTCCCAACTGTATTGAGAACGGCTCCCAGTTTTACCAGATACAGTATCAGTGTTTTAATGGAACGAATGCCGGTGTTCTGTATGGTGTCGGACTTAAAAGAATAGCACCATCCCAACACTTCCCGTGGGTGTCGTAAGAGGCGACTAAGGGACTCACCAGAGAATGGGCAGCAGCATTCTCTGTGCATTGCGACAGCTACACTGCGATCCCCAACCCGCCTGCCAAGCGTGGTGATTATGGCAACTCCCTTTGAGGGGGGCCTATGTCCAGCAGTGGACGTCTTTCGGCTGATATGATGATGATGATGAGACCGGTGTCAGATTTTCAGGCTTCTGACTACCCATAAAGATTGTCAAATTTGTTCAAATGACGCCCGTAACCAACGACTTAACGTGCTTCTCGTGGAGGAAACTCGGTATGCAACGGACGGTCACCCATCCATGGACCAACGTCGGCAAGCGTTGCGTGACCGTAACGTACCCTAATTATTAAACTACGAGCCCCTTAGGCTTCCAATCTAACTAAATGCAACTAAATTCCAGCATTTTCCGTGATGAAACACCAATCCGACATCAAAAACCCGTTTGCTGAGTAACACTCACGAT
>NDFZ01001840.1:2352-15300 GCA_002192655.3 Mamestra configurata | reverse complement strand
TTTTATAACGGTTCAAGGCAAAAGTCCACCTCTATTGAGACCAACATTCAGATAAATAACATCATTGTCAAATGTCACTTTGACAGTCCGGTTAAGCAGTTACCAGCCCTAGCGTGCTGAACTGCGAGTGCTCCCCATCAAAAAAAAATAAAAAAATGTCACTTTGACAACAGTGCCAGTGATTGTCAAACAAATCCATTCATACTTCCATATGGTTCATTCAAGTTCATTCATCACAATCATCTGCAATGCTGTGAAATGATTTACGTCTTCGACAACTGTTTTTTTTACTTTATTTGTGCTCTCAAATGAATCGGTAAGTGTTCAATTTCATTAAAGTCCTGTGTGTAAAGTGCCTATCCAATTTATTAACGGCATATAATGCTTTTAGATGCCGGTGAATAAATGAAGTCTTCTCGAAACTCATCAGGGACCACCACAATGAGGAAATATTATCAACTTATTCTTGTTATTGTATGCTTTATAAGCATCGTAACATTACTCATATACCGTCATGAGTACTACAGGCTTAGGTATGTGCTAGAAGTATTGAATTTCTTCGGTAAACCAGGCCTATCGGAGATCGAGTTTTGCGGCCCTGGCTTTAACGCGACGATGTTATCCGAAATTCTTCGAAATTCGTCGATGGAAATCCGTGAAACTCCGCCTCTGTTTCAGCAGATCGATGAGAATTTCTACTCATATTCGTCATTCTTACGATCTTATCAAAAGTATGACAAATTAACGCCGATGCACGCTCATAACATTGACACAATTGTCATTGGCAAGGCGCACGTTCCACCCAACTTTCGGTGCAACATTTGGCTGGAGAATACAGTCAAGCCTAAAGCTGGAAGGTTCAATTACAAGATTGTATCAGAACCCATAAATGATTTCCGCTTGTACATCTTCCAATGTTCACTCAACAAGAATTTGGGAAAGCCAAAAGGAATAAGCTTCTATGTCAATGACTACAACATCAACCCGATACATGCTCCTATTAACAGAGTCATTGAAGTGAACACTAAGAGAAAGCCCAGAGAGAGTAGTAGCATTAAATTTGTAAACAATATAGAACCAGCGATTTGTGTAATACCAAACCAAGTGCCGTTGGTGTCAAGAGATGCATTCATAGATTTCCTAGTGTTCCACCATATGATGGGAGTGAATTTCTTTACAATATATGATAGCATGATATCTGAAGATATTATCAGGAGACTGAACTTACTGCCACCTGATATAACTCAGTGGAATATTCAATTCTTCCCTCTGAACTATCCATTTGTATTTGCTAAGTCATACAGCATTGTCAGGGATGCTATTGAGCTTGACTGCTTGTTTAGACATTTTAGATTTGATAAAGAAGAGGCTGAAAAAGTAAGTCATGCTATGGTGTTGGCCTGGGATGAGTTCTTGGTACCAAGAGTCCACAATAATGTCAAGGAAATATTCAGTGATTTTGATCCTACAAGGAAATTCAAGTCATTAGAAGCAAAATCTCTTCTGTTTTGTTTAAATCAAGCGGATGATGATAACACTGAAGAAGGCTACCCTGATATCATGAAGAAAACACATTATTATAATAATATAATGTCTCAAGACTTAAAGTCAGTATATGTAAGGAATCTAGATGCCATGCAAACTTTTGAAGATATATTTAGTGTAAACTCAAGTGTAAAGGCATTGCCCGTAGAAATATTAGCAGCACATAAGTATACAGAGTGTAGGGACCCTAAAATTATAAACCCTAGTGGAGTAGGGTACAATGAGACACAGATGCAAGTGTTCCAACACAAGTTTGAAGGATCAATGATGAAATTTGGACAGAATTTAGTTAGCAATAAAATCTATAGGCTGTATAGATCGGGTAAGATTTGGGAAAAGAGTTCTAACGAATTTGTTAGAGACATGTTATGAATTTAAGAATAATAAAGGAAATATGTAAAAATAGTCTATAGTGCCCTATTATAGGAATCTTTCATAAGAGAATGGTCTCTTGAATGCTAAGCAAAATTTCCATTTTAGGTAGTTTCAGAATGCTTTGAGTCACAAATAGTTTTCCTTGTAAGGGATTATGGGCTCAAATGTAAACAATTTAGTGTATAAAATGGTTATGTCCTAACTGTCATAAAATATTAAACAAATTACTTGTTATTTTGGTCATGACAAATATAGTGAAGATTAGCTACCATGAACAATTTTTGTTTCTAATTTCGAGTCCGTGAGCTCCAAGGAGTTTTTTTTTTATTCAGTCTATANACCATGAACAATTTTTGTTTCTAATTTCGAGTCCGTGAGCTCCAAGGAGTTTTTTTTTTATTCAGTCTATAAGGTCCCACTTGGGCACAGGCCTCCCCACAAATACTTAGGTATTCTTTTCCAGAGCCACCTCGAATCAGCAGTAGGCGTCTAGGTAGTCTCGCCACCTTTTCCTGGAATCTTGAGTTCATAGTCAATATAAAATGACCTGGGACAGTTATTAATGCATTTAAGGGTTAAGCCAGTTAAAGGTACCAAAATTAGTATTTTCTTCGTTTCACTGGCACAAAAGTAGTTGAGAGACTTGGTGCCAAAGTAAAGTAATTTTCAAATAAAAATAAACACATTTCTACTACAGGTAAAAATTCGAAAAACATAAGTTATTGGATTCCTCGGAGCTCGCGCGCAGGCGATACTTGACCGAATTATTTTTATGATATTGTTGAGATTGTTATCTAAAGATAAGAATTTGTTGAGTTTAATAAAATATTTGCATCATTCAGAATGTAACAGATAAAAAGCAAAATCTGAAAAGGGGTCATTGTACTCAATATTATGAAAAACTTTTATCCAATTTACCTAACCATTTCCCAACTACAAAATATTTTGGAGTCGGCTTCCATTCTAACTGGCTGCTGCCAAATACCAGTATTTTATATGGAGTGACTGCGTCTGACCTTTACAACTCAGTTACTGGGTAACACGGTATTTCTCGGCAAGACTAGTGTCAGATTTTCTGGCTTCTGACAATCCGTAACGACTGCCAATGATATACAAATGACAGCCGGGACCAACGGCTTATCGTGCTTTCCGCGGCACGGAGGCGTCTCAGAAGATGGTCAACCATCCACAGACCGATCCCGGCAAGCGTTGCTTAACCTTGAAGATCGACCCGTATGGCTGTTATTATTTAGCCACGAGATTCACATCAATGATCAACTACTATGTGCCCATAATGAGTTCAATGATCCATTTTCAGATTTTGCCTTAAATAAGTTACACTTTGTTTAACATGCCTGGAAGCGTATGAGTTGATTAATTTTACTTTTATACTATTTAAATTCAAGCTAAGATTATGTTTTTTTATTGTGTTTTAATTTTATTTTTTCACTAAAGTAATAAGGACAAAAATCGTTATAATAGATTATCACAAACCCTGAATCATGTCCTCTAAATTAAATCCAAACTAGATAATATATATTTTTATTGTAGTTTTAATTATTTTATTTTTTTGCCTAAAATAACGATAGAAATCGTTATAGATTATCATGCGTGGAAATGTAAGAGTGGATTTATTTTACTTTTAGATATACTGTTTAAATTCAAGAAAGATATGTATGTTTTTTATTGTATTTTAATATTATTTTTTTCACTAAAATAATAACTTAGTTAATGGATAGAAATCGTTATAGATTATCGTTAAGATGTGCCTTGATTATAGTGGTGGCTAGCTAGATAGATACCTACTCAATTTTCATCCTTAAATGTATCGAAATAAGACTGCTTTTTGTTGAAAAATCGCTGATCCTCTACTTCCAGTCTTTAAACCTTATGTGGAAAAGTTTATAGGATAAAAATGTCCCTTTATTTTATATCTAAAATAATCTTATGATTTAGATCTCACAAAATTATTGAAGCCTGGATTGCAATGCAACACTAAACATATGGAAATAATTAAAACTTCTTACTGAAATCGTCGAAATGGCGCTAATTACAGTCCCAGGGCGTAATAATACGCCTGTTTCGCAGCCATTATAAACAGTTTCTATTTATATATATAAAGATATTTTTCGGACTTCCGCCTTCTAAGGCCTCTCTAGAATGTGAAATAGTGTTGTCAAAAAACCTTCCAAACAGGTTGTGAAAAAGTATTATTTTCTTTTTTATTACCTACATTTGACGTTTTACCATGTCTTCCAATTTTTTTTTGTTTTAGGTCTCCAACTGTATGGCTCACTAAGCGGCAGCGTTGACACGAGATTTTGAACCTTAGTTGAACATTCTAAGATATAATTTTCCTTGTAGCATCTCTCGCAAGTGTTACCTTTTCAAGCACTGCGACCACCTCCCTTTATCCAGTGTTCATACGTAAATACTTGAATCCACATTACTTCGGATCAAAAATTAATACTATAGTGCAGACGCCAGCACATCAAGCTACCCGGAACTGCCAAATTTTCCCAATGAACCTTGAACCTAATGCTTTGGCGATAAAGTTGAAAATCTAATAAAGAAATTTGGCCGATTGTTGTAGCTTGATGTGCTTGTGTCTGTACATAAATTAGTTACTTTCACGTATTTCTAGAAAATTAATACTTATGTGCACTTTGAAATGTATTCGAACTAACCCTAGTCCAGTAGGTATTGATACTAAAACTAAAATACAACTTTGTTTGTCAAGGGAAAAGCAACTTTTGTATATATTTGAATAAGGAGTGGATTTCATCAGTTCTCGTAAGATTTCCTTAAAACTGCGGAAAATGTGTTTTAAAAACATAAAATTAAGACTGAATTTATGAAAGCAATAAACACATTCAAGTGGATACACTAATAAGTGAATTGATGAAATCTATTCATTGCCTGTTACTGATGAAATCAAACCTATAATGGCGACTCTGAACACTCCGAGAGCCGCTGCGCAATAGCAAATTTCTGTGTCAGCGGGGATGAAGGCTGGAACCTCACAGGCGTCATTATATTTGAATCGACCTATACTTTATACGTAGGTATGTGTAAAGTTTTTGCAAGAATATTATGAGATTCAACACCCGGTTTCCGGAAAGAAAATATCCACACGGCACACTCCCGAGTGATGCTTTTGTCTATTCATATTCTTTCTAGAAACTGGGCCCGTCTCGTTTCAAAGACAGCAACACTTCTGCTAATACCGATTGTAAGGCGTCGCCTTAATACGTAGGTAATTATAATTTCGTATTGCCATACAAATGAACGCGACGATTGCGTATTTGCGCGATCGCTCTGTATTAAGCCGACGTCTATGTATGTTGAACTGCCACTGTTTACTCTGTTTATAATTAAAATAAAAACACATAAAATGATACTAGGTAAATGTTTATTTCCGTCATCTATTCTAAATACAAGGCAGGCATAGCCCGCTAATCTTCACAGATCAAGGTATTAAAAACAAACAAATTATAAGTTTAAAATAGTCAAACGATTCAAACCGTTCATTATACACGAATAAAATATTAATATCACTAGAAATAAGTACAAGGATTAAAAATGAGCATAATTTGAGCAATACTTGACGTATTGTCGTTGCCACAAAATAATAGGAAAGAATTTGGAGGGAACACATTAACTAAAATATAAATATAGTTACTTTAAAGCTTACATAAGTTTTTTTTTAATATTGCAACGAGCGAACTTAAAATTAAGGCCCATGTTCCAAGTCACTTTGAAAGTCCTTTACTCGACAGGAAATAACGCTCGATTAATGTCAATAAATAACAAGGTATGATTCGAGGTGGAGTCGAGTTTGAGGATAAGACTTGGAATACGAGGTAAGGCTACGATGTTAAGTACTGATTAATATCTCACTAACATAATGTTTATGTATGATCGACGGTCATTAAATACTGAAATGCAGTCGAAATTACATTGATAACTTAGTGATGATTGCGTATCTACCTATTTGTACAGTTGAAGCCCTTTGACTGTTTTCAGAGCATATACAGGGTGCAACCCATATATATAGAACATCTTTCTTCAAGGAAGTCATAGTCAATTCCCAAAAAAAATACCTCCAATACCAAGTTTGTTCAGCTAATATAACTTTGTATGGAAAATTCAATTCAAACGAAATTTCTCCATACGTAAGTCAGTTGCAGTTTTTCATTTAACTGAAGTTTTCCTATCACAGTCAAAGGACGATTATGATGAAACTTGAAATAGCTATTCAGAAAATATCTTAAAATGTGAAAATAGCTGTCTGAAACTGAATTTTAATATTATAGAACGGACTCGTGAGTCCCTGTACACAAGGGCGTTGCAATCCAGTGTTGCACTAAAAGCTCAGTGTTTTAAACCTTTGAAATAGCAACAACTTTTTGGTATTACCCTTGAAACAAAAAAAAATCAACGCGTCACGAATTGAATAAGTCCAAATATTCATTCAAGCAATAACCGGGTCTATTCTGCAATCATCTCACCGCGAAACCTTAGGTGAAGTGAGCTTGAAGTGAACTGTCACTTAATCTTGATAAAAGGGAAAGCCTCTCATATCTCGTGGACGAATGGCCTCCTGAAGGCAGCGGGAATCCACTGGATGCGAGACCTACAGCCGGTGGAGTGAGCATGAACTGTCATTCCATCTTGTTTGTATGGATTGACAACTCACTTCGCCTGAGCTTACACGGTGAGATGTTTTCAGAATCGAATTGCAGGACCGGTCTATGTGGCGACTCTTGGTCTCCTAGTTGACAGCTCACTTCTTGTTCGCTTCTCTTATGTTTCACGGTGACATTCTTATAGAATAGCACTACAAGTAATGTGTTTGTCAGATTTTCGTAACAGAAACCAGGCGTATGCAAATATAGCTTGCGAAAGACTGACATAGGACTTAAAGCTTCTTAAATGCGTAGATGAAGATGTCTCACCGTGGATTTCAAATGGTCAAAATACATATTTCATGATTTTTACGAAAAAATATTCTGAAAATACATTAACGTTTTTATTAGCTCACTACATACTTTAAAGATGAATTACATGAGTAGAACGTTTAGTAAAATAAGCCCCATCCTGATTGCAGTTCAATTTTCTAAATGCAATATTATGCTTAGGTCTATAATAGCAAAATACCCAATGATAAGATAAACTTTATATCCTATTTAAGGAACAATTATTTATTTAAATGCATCGTCTCTGGCCATTGGAATGCGATTGTATTAAGAAGCGTATAATTTTATTGATTGAATAGTATTATAAAATGTCACAGAGCATGGAAACGTCTCGGCGGGCATGGCTAGATACGGCAATGAAGAAATTTTCCTTACAAACCAAGCGTGTACAAACCAAGCAGCATTTTTTACATTTTAATCCCCCTCCTCTCGTATCAGCAATAGTAAGCAAAGATCTTAACCTTACTTGGTAAGATAATAATGTACTTCGATATTTTTCTTACTTAAACATGAAACACCGCGTGAGAGCGTGTTAGCAATAATTAACTATTTTAGCAAATCCCTAAAATGAATCCACACTAATGTTAAATCGAGGTCTATTTAAATTTTGCACATTAAAAAAAGTAAATAAATATTGCTGACGTTGATAATCGTCAATCAGACCCTCCAACCTCTTCCCAAAAAGAATAAGCAATGCAAAAACCTCCCAGCCCCTTTTGATGCTTACGTAATACTTGAACGACAAGAAAATGAATAATATGTAATAATATGTCTCTAGCCGCTCCCGACACAACGATTCTATGCTCTATGGAAAAAAAAATGGCCGCACTTTAAGCATCATAAAATAAACGATATATACCGAAAACTCTACATAGGACTCCATAACAAACATGAGTTTGAAACATGTCGATACCGTTCAGAAAAATAGAACATTATTTTTATATTTTATTGTCATGATGTTTTAAAGTCGAAACCTCGATCGAAACGATCTATACAAATAATAAAAATTAAGTACATATCATAAACTCTAAATCCGATTTCATTTAAAACATTTTTAACTACTAATTTAAAATTGCCATATACTTTAAAATTTATTATTAAATTTTTGTATCGAATAAGTTTTATTGCAAGTTGAAAATTTCGGTTTCGCGATAGAAACCTAACTTTGTTCGGTTTATAAGATATATCTTAAGATTAATATGTCCAAACATCAACGTCAATATATATACACACAGTATGAAAAGGTATTCCTAAACAAGAAAATAGATTTTAAATATCACCTCGTCTAAAGACTAAATAGTAAAAAGGATTACAGTAAATGCACGAAAAATAGTTACATAGTCTTATGAGTTTTTTTTTAATAACAACAGTATTCTAAATGAGCTAAACAACTGTTGTGTGCGGATATCATACGTTTACGACAAATTATAATTTACAAAGTTTTCATTTTTAATATTGCCGTAAGAGGCACCCGCCGTGTTTTTTTCTAAACACACAATAGCTGCACACAAACCTAGAATAAAATTGTGCAGCCGAATTGACAGACAGAAATATATTTGGTGAAGGAAAATCAACCTTGAGCAAGTTAGATTAAAGTCGATTTTGGCAGGGATCTATTAGGAAGTGAGTCTGTAAACTCGGCTGACAGACTAGCAATTGAATGTAGTTTTACGAAAGGCTTTACGGCACTTCTTCAGTTACTCTTTATCAACCATGATGAATAAGTTACTCCTTCATACAATTTTGATTGAATTTCATATTTTTTCTCCCAACCGCGGTCTTTTAACGAAGTTAAGCTTACCCTAATAAGCTCAAAAACTGTCAGATACCGCAAAACCTTTATCCAGCATCAAGCATCGCGAAAATCCGTAATAGCATCACAAAACATGCAATTGCCAATCCGAAACATTAATCATTATTATTACAAGTATATTCGGATAACATTCTATTACATATAATAGTAAATATGCCAACATATATACAGTTAACAGTTATATTTTATTTATTAAAGTTAAAACGTAGTCGCTTATAAAATGTAACAATTACAATTCACTATTGAAAATATATAATTATTATGTATTTGATTTTGGAACAGTGTGCCTCAAGAATATTCTGTAGTTTTTAAATATAGTTTTTGTTTTAATAGAAATTGTCTGTGCATAGAGTTAGCCAAGGTCAAGCAAATAAGTACTTTATCCTTCATAACTTAAGACACAAAATCTTTTGGCACTAGTCAAATTATTAATCTTAAATGACATGCCCTACTTTTAGCTGAAGATGAAAGTGATTGCATGTCCGAGTTTTGCGTTTTGTCTTTTTCTATCCTTCCTAGAGTGTTATCCTTCTCTCTCACTTGTCAAATTGACATATCATCTGTCAATCGATTTTGACAGATGATATTATGTCAATAATTATACGTTTTATAGATGCTCCATTTTCCTCTAAGCCCCACCCTGGCTAAACTCATGGTCTTCATTCCATTTATGTCGAATAAAATCTCTTTTCTATACAACACAAATAGTAGTCATAATACCGAGTAACAAGTGATTCAAAAAAGTTTATAATGTATGTAAAAATGTTTCATAACAAACAATTTATTAATTTTTCAAACATTTTTTTTTCTTAATGTTGGAAGCTTTTACGAATATTGCACGTTCATATTTTACAATCAATTATATTTTCATTTCTATAAGGTGTTATATTCTTTCATCACAGTTACTATTGCAAAAATATTAATAAATGCTTCCAACAGCATAATCATATAGATACATAATACATCAATGTATAATATTCAACAACAAGATTTTCATTTATTTCCAAAACATCTAATATAACAATTTCTATTATTTACCTATAGACCGCTAAGTGTAGTGTTGACATTTTTTTCTACAGTTAAAATCTTAAAATACTTCCCTTTTACTTTTAAATGGTTAACCGATTATGAATGTTATAGTAAACCGACTAAAATATTGAATAACAAATCACTCGTATTTAGTAAAAACTGTTTTGTTGTCTTGACACAGTTTTGAAGGATTTTAGAAGACAATCGATTCGACTTAGTATCGATATTGAAGCATAAAAAATCAACTAGCCATCTATAAGTGATAGGGAATTCGAATAAATGTAATTTTATCGCCCGCCTCTTTGTTCTATTGGTTATAATATACATTTCGTTATACATTCTACAGTGACAGCTTATTACAGTAGCCATCACTTTTATTTAGCTCTCAGATCTTGATTTGTTTGAACTTTGACACAAAGTACAATTGTCTTAGTTATGTAGTTTATTTCCTAAATGCGTGTTCACACGGACGCATAGTCTCTTTTCGCGTTATTAAGTGTTATTTTTCTATAAGAAACCACCTTTTAGTCGATTCTTGACGTCTGGTTACCGTAGTCGACTAAATTCGTCACATTTTTCTTTTATTATTTAATTTACTATTTATACGTGAAGTTTTATTCTAATCTAAATATTAAAAGTTTCACCTCACTCGACCTTCCTATTAAATATAAATAATTTAAATAAAAAGGAACAGTGTATATAGTTGCCTCAGTAAAAAGCTGCGATTAAAATACAGTAAAATAGATTTTATAAGGTTAAAATAGAGATCGTTTTAGTTAAAATGGAATGTCTGATAGTTGTTTGTAAGCTCGTATTATTTGTTTTGTACTTTACAATAATATGTGAATATTTTATAAATTTTGTAGGAATAAAATAAGTTTATACAAATTTCTAATATACATTGATGTAGGGTTTAAGTACTTGTAAATTACTACTTTTCAAGAGTTAAAACAGTCAGTAAAAGTATTTTTATTGATTTATTTTGTTTTTGATAAAAAAAATATGTTGATGCATGATGAATAAAATGTGACTAAATCGTAATTATTAAGTTAGTACATATTTGGATTAGTGATGTACTGACTACATGGTCGATTGTTTTCGTTATATCGATAAAATTAAAGACAATCTAAAATGAATGATTGATTGCCTTATTAGTCAGCACAACGCTAATAATTTAATTACTAGGAGTGAAGAGTTTAATAAGAAGTTATTTATGCATTTAGTCAGTCATAAATACTGACTAGAGAAGTTCATAACTAATCTCAAAGACAGTCAGTAGTAATCCCTCAGTAGTTAAAATAATAGTTTATTTGAGTAAGTTCTTCGTACGCAGTGAATTTTATATTTGCATTGTTATTTTAAAATACACAAAGATAGGGATTCAATTTAGCCAGAAGGTGAAGTTATTGAATCGTGAATAAATAAATCAGAACTACTCAACAAAATATATTGTTGTACAGTCAAGGGTAATACTATGATAAAGAAAGTCAAATGCAATTTATTCCAAAAGTTTTGACTATTTCGAACTATTATTCTCACCATAATAGCGTATCAAATCATCTCACTTTTTAAATATTGCTTTTGGAATTCTCACGTATTCATATGATGTCCTTGACTGCACTAGGGCTTCATAATATCGCAGAAGGCATAATTATGAAAACGCAAACCTCTGGTTGCTAGTAAAATATTATGAGTGAAAAAATTACGCAATTACTGAAAAGTGGTCATGTCCACATCATTATGAACAATTTAATAAGGAACCAACCGTATAATTGCGAACAAAATCTGTTGTTCAGTACATTTCGAGTTATGCAAACATAAAAGTATGATTTGTTTTTCGCAATTTTACGGTCCCTCAGTACTCTTCATTATGTACAACTTACCTACATAATAAAGAGTACAATGGCCACTATTCAGTCTGCGTTATTTTCTTTACATCCCATAAATGCGAAGTCAAGACATGATATTGGCTGTTGAAATGTCGTTCCAATTGATGCTAGGAATTATCAACTCACTTCACCGAAGTACCCACAGTGAGATTACTACTGAATAGCACTACAGTTTAACAGAAGTCATCATAAAGTTACATACAGAAGGCAAAAAACTAAAAACAAACTCGCAAACAAAACTACATCACAAACATCGAAAGTACCAGGCTAGCATAACAGTCGGAAGGTCTTATGAGAGGCGACAGTCTCAGGAGCGCGTCTGCGGCGCGGTGTGTGGCGGGTGTCAGAAGAAGATCACCTCCTCTTCCGACGCCGCGGCCGGCGGCGACGCGCTGGCGGCGCCTGTGTCGGGGGAGCGCACGCGGAACTTGTCCGGCAGCTTTGGGTATGTGTTTGTTCTGTGGACGAGTAAAATGTGGTAAGAAGCGTGGCACCAACTCTGTATCAATGGGAGTAGAAATTATTTCCATAAAATAATAAATTCTATTTATTTTTTTAAAAGGTTAATAATAACACTTTTGCAATCCAAGAGACCAAGGGAAAGTAGAAATTAAACCCTGAGAATTAATAAGTTAAAGTGGCATGGGGAGCGCATGGAGCAGAGATCAAAAACCAGCAAAACAATAATTGCGTCATTGGTCCTGGAATTTTCTCCTTCGTCTAATATCAACCTTCAAGTTGATATTGCTGCTTGTTGATATTGCTTATAGTCCAAGATCCCAGAGTCGTCAGATGTAACTTATTTTCTCAGTAACTAGAGTAGTACGAGTAAGTACCTCGATCGGACGCATACCTGCTAACTTCTGCTCATATTTCAAAAATTAAGAAAGATTTTTGCACTCTCCCAAATCGCGACTGACTTTTGTTTTCGTTATTTACACTTATGAACCCCAAGCCTCGTGGCTAGGACCTCTCACTCAAGGTGGCGACTAGCTCTTAGGCTATTATAATTTATGTTTATGATTGTTCATTAATTTAACCTTTTGAACGCGAGCATAAACGCATCGCCGTGCCCCCGACGCCAAGCCACAAATTCGCCGTACTTTTTGTCAATTATTTGTGACGTTTGGCGTACAGGGCACGCGTTTGCTTGTCGTGTATGCGTGACAATGACGTTCAAAAAGTTAACAATGTTCTGTAAATCATATTTTAAATTTAACACTAGGACTTGAAGCAAAGTGAGTAATATTTTTATGCAATTTTAGCAATACTACCTATAAATTGGAAGTCAGCTCGAGCTAGCCTGAGCCGACTAACA